>PVJL010000210.1:402281-518897 GCA_004026885.1 Lyroderma lyra | reverse complement strand
TTTATAGAGGAGAAAATCATGTCTCCTGAGAAGATAAATAACTTTCAAAAGGTGACATAGCTAATAAGAGGCAGAGTCAGGGTTCAAACCTGAGTAATCTTATTCTAGACTGTGCTCTTAATCTCTTTTCTAATAATGCACCTGTTGGGATATTTAAAGAAAAAATGTAGTTCCTATTCTATAGATTCTTTTAAGAAACAGTGTGACTTAGAAATCTAAAGCTGTTTGGAATTACCAGCTGCCTACTGTTTTGTTCTGTCCATGGTCAATTTCTGCAGGTGGAGACCTAAGAATGTAAAGGTAGTGAATTTGCTAGCTTCTCTCACATAATAATAATCTCCACCATCATATCTGTTATTATATATTGAGGACTTACTCCATAATAGGCACATTTCTAAGCAGCTTACAGGTAGTCACTCATTTGATTCTCACAACATGCAAAATACATATTCTTAGTTTTCTATTTAACAGATTAGAAGGCAAAGACACTGAATTATAAAGTAATTACGCAATGAATAAGTTGTGGAGCTAGGACATAAGTTTAACTTACCCATCTAGTTATCAAAAAGAACAGAAGAAAACCTAAGAGACATTTGGTCTCACAGCTGGAATAAGATCCAGTGTTAGACAGTCTAAAAAATGTTACTACCATAATGAAAAGCTGCACATAAAGTTCACACCTTGTTTGATTACGAATCCTTCACTCTTAACCATTACAGTACATTTCAGGACCAATTTACAGAAAGCCTTCCTGAGGCCAGAAATACCTACGTTTCTTTTGCACGTCACCTTTCCCCTTACACAGCAAAAAACAAACGAACAAACAATAACAAAAAACAGTTACCAAAACAAATTAGATCAGTAAAGAAGTGGTGAGTAAGAAGGTGTATTCAAATAACATGAAAGTATTTTTGAACGTACGGGGATGGGTAACAGTGAGGTAGGGGGAAAGAATAGAAAAAGATCTGTGCAACTTGAAAAATTGCCCCTCGCTGACTACGACATGGTCACTACCAACAAAAACTCTCAGGATGGTTCAATTCAGCGATCCAATACCAACACAGCCTGCCCTCCTACACGGGAGGCAGTTTACAGCGGTAACTGAGAATGTGGGCTCGACTCAGACTGCTCGAGTTGAATACCAGTCCCGCTACTTGTTGGGTTACCTTGGGTCAGCTGCTGAACCTCACTGCTTTCAGTTTACTGTACCTCGTCTGATTAGTGTGAGAAATGAGATAATGCACGTAAAAAGCCTTAGCATGGTGCTTCAATGAGTCACAGGTTATTAGAGTCACTTAGTCTACCCAATATTTAAGGTATGTAGAAAAGGTATGCAAGCGTCTAACAGTTCCTTTACCTTCTGTTTCTGCTTTCTTTAACTGAAACTACTATAGATAAAGTAGGGGGGAAAATCCAGAAATGAGTACAGAATTCATACACGTCTGACATGGTGTTCCTTGTGGGGACCTCCATTTCCAGGTGCTGTAAGTTATTTGACATCCCATTCTGCTAATCTACCATTTTTCCTCTCCCTTCTTTCCCCATTGTTATCATTTATCTTAATTCCTTTCCCCTCCCCTACATGCTCTTTTGCCCTTGACTTACATTTGCCTTTCCTTATTTTCACACTTTTTTTTTTCAGTTTCAGGTCCACAGGAAAATAGAGAGGATGGTACAGAGATTTCCCTTATGCTCCATGAGAGTCCCCAAACAGGCAGAGCCTCCCCCATTATCAACATCTCCCACCAGAATGGTACGTGTCACAACTGATGAACCTGCGTTGGCGCATCCTAACACCTTTCTTTTTAAAAATATATTTAACATGCTATAAACTGGCACAGTATAAGTAAGAAGATTCGGGGGGCTGTATTCTCATCTTCCCGCTTACTGAACTACAGATAGGTGGAAGTATACATGAGAGAGACAGAGACAGAGATAGAGGTAAAGGGAGAGATAACGGAGGTAGAGGCAGTCTCAGTCTTTCTCACTGCAGGCCACCTACGCGGGCTGTCTGGATCAACTCCAGCTATAAATGCCTCTATTTTTCATATTACATGGCTGGATACTTTCTAGACAGCCCTCGTATAACCGACCCGCCATTTTTCTCTCATCTACAAACTAAAGTTGCAGTAAAAGTAGGATTATTTATTTGAGTAGATAATTTTACTGAAATTTGCATGAACTATTAAGCCAAGCCATTGCTCAATCAATATACACTTCCTCAGAAATATTTTTGACTATCTTCTTTAATAGGTCAACAACCTATGTTCTCTCCCTAACAAAATGTATGTTATTGTTTAAACTTTTTTTTCCCCCGCCATGATTACTTGGAAAACTTGCTTACTTTAGTTTTTGTAACAATAGGACATCACAACAATCTCTCCGCATCATTGCTGTGGTAATTTCCCATGCTAGAGTGAATTTCATCTGAGTTAAGCATTATCCTTAGGAAGCTGTACTTAAATACACTGTTAACTTTTTGTTACTGGTTTATAATCACTGAAGTTGTTTTTCTTTCTAGAAAGATCTTCTTTCCAGAATGACTAATTAGCAAAATTTTGCCCCAAGTTATTTAGGAACAACTACTTAGGTTTTAGAACAAACTTTCTTGCTTAAACATTGCCAAGGGTGCAGGCCTGGAGATGCTGGAATCTTGACTTTGCTGCATGGCCCATGAGCTGTCTGAACTCGGGCAAGGTGCTTAAACTTCCTGTGTCAGATTCTCCCCATCTGTAAGGTGGGGATAATAACCTGTCTCGTAAGTCTTTTATGGAAATTAAATTGAATAACATGGGTAAAGCGCTTAAACGATGGACTGGCACATAGTGAGAATTCAACTAGCACTGTTAGTGACAGGCAGCCAGGGGTATGACCACAGTGTGCACTAGGGTAAAAGTCCCTTGACTTTGTGCATTTTCCCCATTCTTATTGCTATAATAAAAATAGCTGTAGTGAACAAAATGAACAGTGAACCTCGGAAGTTAGTGTGTCTGAAGGAACATCTGTTACAAGGACCTTGGTTATTATGGATTTCCGGGACAACAAGAACATACGGCAAGACAGAAGCTTCTGAAGAGTCTGTTTGGCTTAAGCAAGTAAATAACACAGCCTAGAACGGAAAATAAGATTTTCAACCAGAAACTAATGAGCAGTGAGTATACTGTCTCCGGTTCACACCAAATGTTAATGTATTTTAATTTCCAAGTTTTATTGGATTTTGAAGTCAGAGTAGATCATCTATGTAGCTAAGTGCATTTTTTCATTTCACTCTACAAAAACTGTACCTAGAGATGAAATCTGTTGATTTAAAAGCATTCATTAATATTAAATCATTAAATAAATGATTAACTTTATATTAGCAATTTTAGAGTCAAGGATGTTAGTTACATTTTATAAGATTGCTATGTTTCTATTAAAGCACATTCACATTTCAGGTCTTTTCTCTCCCTCCCTCGGGTAACAGTTTTGATACAGTAGCCCTCATTTTTATAAAAAATAATTATAATCAGTAACTGGAACCCTATTTCTAAATATTTATATTAAATTTTCTCCTGTACTTTTGAAATCCATGATGAATTCATGAACAAATAAATGATGCAGGTATGGTTCACGGTGCCATCTTCAACTCAGTTCAATTCAGTAAACATTTGTTGAATGCTTACTGTGTGTAATATTTCATTCTAGGAGATATGTAAGGTACAAAAACAAGTAAGTTCCCAAGGAATTCATATCAAGTGGGGAAGGAGTACAAAAAAAATGAATACAATTTTTCACTAAGATTTTAGCAGAAAAATGCATTATACTTGGTGAGATGGTCAAGAAATATTTAATGAAGCACTTGTATTTAAATTGGGTTATAAAGAGTGAGTTGAATTTTGATGAACTGAAATAATCTGGGTCATTTTAGGCAAAGTAAACAGCATATACGAAATCACAACAGCCGAGAAATAAAGGCCATTTTTTTTTTTTTAGGAAAATGAGATTTCTTGTGTGGTTAGAATAATACAAGTACAATGAGTTAAGGTCATATTTGCAAGGCCTTGCATTCTAGGCTGCATAATTTAGATCTTCCAAGATCTCTTCTGGAGAAGTCTGTTAGCGGCAAGTAAACAAATGTATTTAGAAAAACTCCACCAACAAGCCTGAGCTGCTTGAGAACAGGGCTTGGTCTCATACATCTTCGTATTTCCAGCATTTAGTGGGCACACAATAGGAGCTCAGTGCATAATGAATGAGAGATTAAGATGGAATAATGGAGACTGAAGAGAGTACATTGCTCAAGAATAATCTAGGCTTTTTACTCCACATAGTGACTTAAGAATCTAGGCTATCAAGTATCAACAGATGTGCCAATCTTTTGTCATATCTCATCCTTACTGTGACCAGGAAGTGACATTTATCACTGCTGCTGAAAGCCTATTCTTCAAGATTAATCTCTTGGCCCTATTTCACTGCAAGGGGCCTAAGAAATGTGACAAAGCACGGGGAGTATTTGGTAAGTCACAATGCACCATTCTGCATTCTGATCACTGAAGAAGACTTCGCTTTCTTCCTCGCACACACGGAATTTCACTCACAGATCTAGGGTCTGGGCGGGGACAAGATGACCTGGAGTCTGGGCCGTGTTGGTGTGCAAAGATGAGCACGAGGTGATTCTTGTTCTCAAGGAACATGTGGTAGAACAGGGTAATGACACATTCATAAAATACGATGTGGTAAGTACCGGAAGAGAAAGACGTGTGATTTTCATGCAGGTTTAGGGGAAAGGAGTCATTTACTAGATTTGGGATGATTAAGAAAGACCTCTTGGAAGACGCAGCATTATGTTCAAATCCTAAGGAATAGATTGTGAAGGAGAAGAAAGGAGCACAGAAGGTCTTCAAGTTTTTCAACAGCATTTTTGAATTTTAGGATTCCTACTGTATTCAAAATTTTAAAGATATTTTCATTTTGGTTTCATAGCTTCATAAGGACAGGGATGTATTAAATCTAATTCAATGTTATGTACACAGAAGTAAGAGTAAAAAAATAAATCAATCTAAATCAACCATAAGGTCGGTGAGTTCTCTATTTTTTTCTAATTTCCCCTAAAAGTGGGTGTTACATCACTCAAGTTTGAATCTACTGTCTCAAATAAGTATTCCAAGCTCCAACTTCACTGGTACTGCCCCCCCAGATACTACGATCCCCCAGACATTACGACCTGCCGGGCATCTCCACTGAGATGCCCCAGAACATACCTTCACACGCTTCCCTCGACACTAGGAAACAACACAAACTTCTGCAACACTTCTTAGTGAATAAGAAGACCATGTTTGTTGTTGTTTTTATCCAAAATCAGTAAAATAAAATATTAATGACTGAAAACGAGAGCACAGTAAAGTGAGAAGTGGCAGGATTTGTCAATGAACTAAGTTGCTGAAACAGGTGTGAGGGGAGGAAAGAAATACTAATGTGTCATCACCTGAACAAAGAAGACCACTTAATTTGGGATGAACACAAAATTTCAACATGTATAAATATTCAGAAAGAAATTTCTTCTGTCTTTTTCTATTTTCCTTTTTTCTCAAATGGGGTAGGAACATCGGCTAAAAAGTAATTTAATAAATACAAAAAAATGGCCAATATAACTAATTCAGTAAGTTGGAGATACTAACAACAGATGACTACACTTTTTTCCCTTTTGTTTTTAGTACTCAGTGTCTTATAGAAAATACGTGTTATCTACAATAGGAAAAAATATTGCTTTGAAAATCTAAGAAGCTTAGTGTATTCTTAATTTCTCAATGTTCAGCTTAAATTTGCTTAAATTAATGCTACTGCTTTGGGTTATTTTTATCATTTTCTTTATATCAGTCCAAATATGTTCCACTTTTTTATATACTGTATTCCAAAATGCTATAATTTAAGATTCAAGATAGGAGACTGCAAATATAAAATTAATAGGAGATGCTTCTATAAGTAATTCCTAAAGTAAGTTGTGTTCTTTCCCAAGGAGCGTAACAAGTTGGAAAGAGAGTAGACTTTCGGAGTCAATCTCAAGTGAAATTCCAGCTCTGCGACTCTCTGTATGACCTGGGGCACACCCACTTGCCCAGTGCATCTCCTTTTTCTCATCTCCAACATGAAGATATCAACATGACCATGTTTCACACTGTTGTTAGAATTACATGATATAAAAACACGTAGAATAATTCCTGGTTGTGGCATTCATATATGGTAGCAGCTTTTATTATTAAAAGCACAATGCTATATCACATACAATTGTATTGTTTTTAGATGTCTCAATTATTGCCTTCTAAAGACCTTGTGATCAATAATATTTCCCATTTAAAGATCGTATTTAAAGTGAACTTTATGTAAACATTTAGTGACACTGCATTTTGTTTTATACTTCCGTATGTGAAATTTACTGGGCCATCTTGTTCTCTCAACTTCTGGCCAGTCAGAGCATAATATTAAATGTGAAAATAACTCCAAGCACCCACAAAGCAAACCCAAAAGCCTTGAAGTGAAATACAAAGTTTTAGCGATTGTTGCTTTTGAATAAGAAGAGAGGGTTACATTACTTAGAAGTGAATGTTTTAAACAATCTTCTTTAAACCTCTTACCACCAAGTACCGCTTCCTTTGGAAGCTGCCTCAATTGCTCCATCTCTTCCTGTTGAGTCAGTGGCCTGTCTGCTTGAGTTCTCCCTACCCACACGCAATTACCCATGCTCTCATCTTTGTCTTTACCCAATACCTGGATCAGGAAAACAATGGATCTCTGTTAAGTAGCTTAGGAAGATAGAGCATGCCTTTCCTCAAGTGGACTAAAAAGATTTTGTGGACAAGCATCATCTTTGTAACTCTATCAAAATGTGTAGCACAATAAATACTTGTTAAAATAATGTAAATTTTTTTTCCTTTTTCTTACACAGCACTCAGCTAATTGGTAATTTTTTAAATATTAGGAGCATCTATTGGGTCCATTATTTTTTTTCTTTCCTTTTGGCTTTTATCTTGAGCCATCAGCATCACTATCATGACAGTAAAAATAAAAAAGAGAAACAATTAAAATGTTAATTTTGTCATTTCTTAATTATCCTTAGGAAAAGATTTGGTAAGAGATTTCCTGAAAGCTTGTGGACAAAAATGAGCTTTGTAAATCATCTTTTGGATAGCACTGGTGACCCTGTAGCTTGAACCAGGAATTAAGACACTATCGCTTCAGCCAAACACAGCCTGTGCTTTACTATCACACAGATCTGAGAGTTGCTGTCTCACTCACAGAAATGGCTGGAAATGATCACTCTCTCTCTCTCTCTCTAAGCATGCCATCAGCATGCTCTGTAGTACCCTAACCTCATTTCTACACGATGCATACGAAACACCCGTGTAATCCTTAACCCCTTCAGCACAGTAAAGGTCCGATTGCTTCTTACTGAAATTAACAATAATACTGCTTTTTACTTACATACTGTCAGCATCCATGGTGCTTTTGCACTACCTCTCATATTTGATTTTTACAATAATCACAAAACTAGTTAACAAAGAAACTGTAAGTTACAAAGGTAAGAGAACACCTAGGATCACAAAGAAAGTAAATGCTAGAGCCAGACCAGAACTCAGGGGTTCTGCCTTTTATTCTAATGCTCATTTGACCACAGTGCCTTGGCTCACTCAAGAAACACATGGGGAAACTGTGGTGTAAATACACAGTGGTATATTATTTAGCTATAAAAAAGAGCAGGAAATCCTAACATTTGAGACTAAATGGATGGACCTTAAAGGCATTACTCCAAGTGAAATAACTTAAAGACAAATGCTGTATGACCTCACTTATAAGTAGAATCTCAAAAAAGAAAAAATAAGACAAGAAAGAAAAACAAAACAACCCCACCGAACTCACAGAAAAAGAGATGAGATCTGTGATTATCAGAGGGGGTCATGGGGGGATGGGGTCTTGGTGGAAGATGGCCAAACTCCCAGTTATATGATAAATAAGTACTAGGGATACAATATATAATGTGATGCCAATAGTTAATACTGCCGTATGATGTACAGGGAAGTTGTTGAAAGAAAGTTGACCCTAAGGGTCCTCAATGTAAGGCTAATTTTATTTTGTTTTCTTTTCACTGCATCTACATGAGATGATTGGGTGGTAGTCATTTCACAAGACCTCCAAATCAAACCACTAAGCTGTACACCTTAAACTTATATAGTGAGGCATATCAACATTTTTCAATAAAACTGGAAAAAATGAAACAAAAAGAGTACTCTCTCCCCCTCCCTCTTAAAAATATATCTTTCATAGTCAAAACAAGGTCTTAATTTCTGATTAAGGTGAGAAACACAAAAGTACTAACCATCACACGCTTGAAGACTCATGTACAGCACACCCACAAAATGGGATGATTATTTAACAAGACTACGTGCTTAGTGGTTAAGACATCAATTTGCTTCCCCGAGTTAGGACGGATGGTGTCAGAGTCTGAGAGTAGAGACATTACTCATGCAAATTGTTATTAAATTTCCAATATCTAATATATTGTAAAACATTATGGAATATTTCATATGGAAACAAAAACTACAACTTAAAATATCTAATAATGGCAAAGACATTCACTGCATTCTTTTTCACTGTAGGAAAATTGAAATAGAATCAATTTACAACAATGAATGGAATTAATTATGCTTAATGATTGGAACAAATGTATTTTCATTTTATTTCCATAGCAATAATGATAGCAAACACATCTAATTTACTATCCAACATTCAAAATTTTAAGCATTTTTGCACATATTAACTCTTAATCCTCATAACAACCTTATGAGGTATTACTTCCATTAGGTGGATATTATTCCCATTTTTAAAGATAAAGAAACTGAGGTAGTGAGAGGAGAGGCAACATAGTCAACATTAAAAGCAAGTAAGGGGCAGAGCTGAAATGAAAAACCCAGCTTGTTTGGTTTGAGTCTGAGCTCGTAATCCTGAGACTAGTATAATCCCACTAAAAGTGATTCTATGTTTTTCCTTATATCACATATGGAAACTTCCAAGAGTATGACACATTTCTAAATCAAAGAAAAAGGAATTCAGAAAAGTTATGAAATTGGAGAACTGTTAAAAACACCTCTAAGTAATAAAACTTCTTGTTCTCACATTTTCTATTCAGTTGGGAATTGAGGTGAAAAACATAACAATGTATAGAAGTTCAGAGCATAATTATGCATGAGAATTAAATACCTGAAATTTTACTAACACTTTAGAAGAAACAGCACTTAATCAAAATCTCCCTAGTAGAATATCAATTTTACATGGTATATCACTGAGATATTTTTGTGCTCCAGTGAATGCCTCTGGCCTAGTGCTATAAAGTAATGCTTTGCTGGAAAGCTTTTGCACTTGCATTATGTCAATAAAAAAGCCACTGTGGTTCACAAAGAAGAGACTTTTCTCCTGAAAGAAAATGATGGGAATATGTCAGGAACACAATGAACCTGAACATAGAATGTCATTTACAAAAGTGATACATGTTACAAAGTTAGCATTTCCCTATGATAAGTCATACAGATGTCTTACAGCAGCAATAAAATAATATAGTAATGGGATCTCAATAAAAAAATCTAATATTTCTATATCTAGATACACTACAATCCTATCCTAATGTGTATGTGCTATATCCCCATTTATAAACATCACATACAAGAGCTGTCTGGAAAAAATCCAGCCATAAATGCCTCTATTTTTCATACTACATGGCTGGATACTTTCCAGACAGCCCTTGTATTCTCCAGACAACACTTATATTCTACTCATAATATGAATTTAAAAATATAAAAATTCACACTTTCAATGATGTGACATAAATATTGTCAAATACTTTAGTACAAAGATTCCTTAAGTCTCAGAATAGTGTTTCATTTTAATTAAGGTTGCTAAAGAGTTTTTTATTCTTTTGTTTTTTTGCAGCTTGTCAGTTTAGGTAAGTGTTGTCCAACAGAACTTCCAGTGATGATGGCTTCTATTCACTAGTAGCCAGTAGCATCAAGATATGACAACCAAAACTGTAACGGGACACTGGCAAGTATCCCCTAGGGGTCAAAATTGCACCTGACCCCCCGTTCAGAACCATTTCTATATAAAAAAAGATACTGTGTATAGCACTCAAAGTACAGACAATTATTTTTCACAAAAACATTGATTTCACATTGCAATGTACCAGGAGGTAAATTTCTGTTGTGTACAAGGCTGTTGTCTTACGAGTTCCTCAACAAGTATCTAACATCCAGACAATAGCCAAATAGTGCAATACAATTTGACTCAGTATTCCCGATTAAAATCTTAAAGTGAGAAATGAAAATGCCGAATCTAAAAATCCTAGTTATGTGTACTCAAGTTTTATTTATTCATTTACAATTAAACACATATTTTATATAAAGTTTTAAAAATTAAAGTATAGAATGAAGTCATCTTTTTCTCCAAAGTTAACAACATTAAGAGTTTTTTGTATATTTTTCCCTCAAATGTTGGAGTACATAAACACAAAGGTGTGTTTGTATATATGTTTAAGGCCAAAAGAGTACTGGCCGAAAGTAATATGATTGAGTTCTACTCTTGCTTAATTATTAACTGGATGGGTGCTCTTGGTTAGGTCACTTACATTCTCTGTGCCTGAGTTTCCTCTAGGAAAATGAGCCATATTTATTAGGAGATCTCTAAGTATCTTCCGAGTTTTAATAATGTATGACTGCAATACATTTCTAATAGAAATGATGCCTCGTGAGCATAGTCACGGGGATGTCAAGGACAGCATAGAGAATATAGTCAAATAATGTTGCAACAACCAAGTATAGTGTGTTTGTGGGGAACTTAGATGAGTCAGGGGGATCACTGCATACTTTATATACATGTCTAACCACTATGCTATATACCTGAAACTAATATAAAATAACACTGAATGTCAACTGAAACTGAAAATAAATGTTTAAAACAGAAAAAAATTATGCCTCAAGCCCTCTCCCCACTCCAGTCTGCAATTTTTAACTTCTTGTTAACTTTTATTTTAATGCTAATGCTGGCAGCCAGGACAAACAAACTGCTTCTTCTGTAGCTGTAATCTCTGTGTTAATGAGAAACCATAAGATGTTTTCCCATCTGGTCTTTGGATTCAGTAGCCAGATGACCAAGTACACATAACAACATTTCCTGGATAATACACCCAAGCTAAACCAATTTAGCTGTGGTTTTAAAATTAAATAAACAAAGATTCAGAATTTAATACCTAATAATGTAGATTTTTAAACACAGAAACACTTAGGAAGTGGAGTAGCTTGACACAGAGCAAGGTGACCTTGATCCAACAGACTTACCCAATGGGTACAATTACACTGAGGTAAAGCAGTGAAAGAAAATACCTACGAAGTCATTTGAATTTTAATTCTAAGAGCAGAATAGAGAAAAAACAATCTGATTTTTTTTTCTACATCTACAAAATACGCGTTAAAACATGAAGAGAACAAAATTTTACATCAAATTATTCATATAACTGTCATTTTGGAAAATGATTATAAACCTTCAAGATAAAAATAGACTAAACTGAAAAGTGCACAATTACTTTATGTCTGAATATTTTTTTTTTTACTGCAAAACACTAAATTGTTTCAAAGCTGTATGGTTAGGTATATACAGTGACAGGACATCAATAATGACTCACTACCTTGAACAAAAATATTTCCATATATGTATTACTCATAGAAAATCAGAAATGATCAAAAATCTACATATTATCCTCATCAATTATAGTTACTCATACCCAACAGCTCAGTAAGAGAAATGGCACATGGGAGTGAAAACGGTGAGATGATTCACTGGCTTTCTTTGCAGGCTGACCGACCAGTCATCCCGTTTTAAACGGGACAAAAAACAACAGTCCTGTCCCATTTCAAATGGTCCACACACGGTCAGCCAAGTCTCACTGGGCTAAATTCAAGGTGTCCATCGGCTGACCACACGTACCGCTTGAAATGGGGCAGTGCCATTGTTTTCTGTCCCGTTTAACATGGGACGTCTGGTGAGTCTATTTCCTGGCCATGCCTTGCCATGGAGAAGCTGTTCTTGCCACTGAAACACAAGTCCAGGGTGTGTATGCCATGGAGACCACAGCACGTCACGGACGATGAGGCTTGCTATCCATGAGCACTGGAAGCAGCAGGTGCTGTGTCATCAGTCACAGGAGCTGTCAAGTGCTTAAGCCATCCCCTCCACTGGGACCTGGGTAAGCGGACCAGGAAGGTGAGCTCAGTGAGCACAGAGAAGGACGCTGTGGCGAGAAGGCTGCCTTCTGATGGGGGGATATCGTACGTGGAGCAGACCCTCCAGAATGAAACGCAGGCAAAGAGGGAGCTGCAGGGAACTGGTCTGGACCGAGCAGAGATCTGTCAGGTAGCCTCAGTGGGTGCCAGGATTCCAAATAAACTCCTTGATGGCATGTGGGTAACCTATGGGGCCACTGTGCTCAAAGTCCCTTCGGAACCAGAAGACACAGTCCTATCCAGTTTTAGAGGAGCTTAGTTCTAAAACAGATTCATCTCAGCAAGTCCATTGTGTACACCCGAGTCAATGCAAGTATTTTACATCCAATAAGGCTTAAGTGTCATCTCCTCCACAAATCTCTCCTAATTATACAAGGGCTGTCTGGAAAGAATCCAGCCGTGTAATATGAAAAATAGAGGCATTTCTGGCTGGATTTTTTCTGGACATCCCTCATATGCCATGGAACACTTCTTTATAAACTCCTACAAGGGTTACAACCTCTAACGAATATATTCTTTTGCACGTTATACCATTATATGATAATATATAGCATATAATTTGTACCACGCCATTCACTAATTATTTTATTTACATGTCATCCTTTTTTTAGGTAGATGGACTATTTCTTGAGAATAGAGAGCTTGTGATACATTTTGAAACCCATAATGACTAGTGTTGTTCTAACAGACACTACATAAGTACTCTTTTAATGCATTTATTTTAAAAATATAAACAAATATAGCCAATTATATTATCCATGTATAAACATTACACTTAAAGTACAAGTCAAGTGTTACAAACTGTCAAGATTATTTTATGTACGAGGGCTGTCCAGAAAAAATCCAGCCATAAATGTCTCTATTTTTCATATTATATGGCTGGATACTTTCCAGACAGCCCTTGTATATACATGAGGGCAGGCTGATAAATTTTGCTTCCACTGTAGCATTTTTTTGTTACATTAGCTCTATCTGGATATAAGTGGTTCTGTGTAGTCACATGGCATCTCCCCTCCGTCACCCTTGACCTTGCACACACACATGCTTACATTTTTCACTGCGTGCACGTCTAATTGCAAGTGTTCAGACGTTCCGTTCAAATGCTGTCACTGAATTTTTAACAGCGGAGTAAGTTCCTCTAATTGAAATTCACAGACGAACACGAGCCGTCTGTGGTGATCAGTGTTGGATGTGAGCACAGTAAGACGCTGCATCAGGGGTGCAAAAATGGAGAAGTGGGACACACAGGTATGAGTGACAAACCACCAAGTGGAAGGGCTGTGTCTGTGCACAATCATCTTCATCAAGATCGCAAAAGCGTATTGAAGCGTGTGGAGATTTTGTAGAAAAAGAATTACGCAGCTTTGAAACAAAGGGTGTAGGTATATTTGTCTTATTTCAATAAAATGTCTTGTCCTGTTCATTTTCTATTTAAGTAGAGGTAAAATTTACCAGCCTGCCCTCGTGTGTGTGTGTGTGTGTGTGTGCGTGTGTCTGCATGTGTGTGTGTGGCACATACACCACAGTGCACAAAAGCATTGGCTTCTAAGTCACACTAACCCAGACCTGAATCCTTCCTTTGCTTAGTTACTTGCCTATGACCATATCAAGTTATCTAATCTCTGAACCTCAGTTTACTCATTGGTGCAATGAGAATAATAATAGTTCACAGGATTCTTGTGCAGACTAAATGAGATAAGGTACATACAGCACTTGGTATAGGCCCCAATATGTACTAACAATGCACTAGAGACAATCGGTTTAGAATATTATACTAAATTTTAATTATAATAAAAATGAATCACTTATCAGAGGAGATAATAGTATGTATTTCTTCACTTAACAGTTTCCAATTTGACATTATTATTTTAAATGCTAACACAAATTAATTTTCACCAGTAATGTCAAGAATGTATCAGTTACTTTCTTTTTTATCTTAAGGAAGATTTTCAGTAAATTTATTTTTGTCTTATTTGTAGCATCATTTTTTATGATACAAGAAAATCAATTTACTATTAAGTTAATACTTCTATCCTTGGAATGATCAAGGAGTTGGAATTTATCTTCTCTTATCTTTAAAAAATAACTACATCTGAGGTTTTGAAATTCTGTTGTGAGGAAGAGCATCTAAATTCTTAAGTCAGATGGTATTCCAAAATAAGTATCTTGCCAAATATCCTCAAAAGATAAAGTATTTTTAAAACGATGTAATTATTCAAGATGTTTCAGAAAGAAAACACAATAGGCTGCAGGCAACTGATCAAAGAGTACACCTCCCACTACCACCAATATAATTACATGAAATTTCATTTTAATTGAGTCATCGCAGCAAAGCTCCATGATGTATTATTATAGAATCTAGATTACGTCTGATCATTTATTAAATTTGAAATTTTAGTATGACAGAAAACCATGTGGCTGGTATACAGTCTAATCTAATGTAAATAGACTTGAGTCTGTTGAAATAAAATCAATCAATAAAAAAGAACAGGTGAGATACAGGGTCCCAAAAAATCAAACGTTGTCTGCACATAATCATTTTACTCCTACTATTGGAACATATATTGAAGAAGTCTTTGTCATATATCTTACTGATATTACTTTAGAAATAATGTAGGTTCTTCAACTGGTATTTTATTAAATTTAACCATATTGGTTTAAATCATTTCTCACATTTATCACTTTTTTCATTTAGTGTAAACGAGAAGAGCACTAAAATTATACACGTAATACTAATTCAAAACTATCAAAATTGTTATTTAATGTCTGAGATGGAGCATTAAAAAATGTTTCTATAGATAAAACATATAAGGAACATATATTTGACAATTTTTGAAGGTGGGGTATTACTGGCCCAGGATCTTAAAAGATTTCTGAGGTAAACTAATTCTTTCAGAAGGCTACTGTAGTTCCTTCTTACCTTCAACTAAAATATACAAGATCCTAGTATTTCCTATGTATGTTTTAGGTGCTGAGGATACTAAGAAATGCATAGCTTTGCCTTTCCAGGACTCAGGTTAGTAGGAAGAACAATATATATTGATAATAACAATATTATTCCTCTCCTACCTTCCCATAAAACCTAAATCTATTGATTAGTCTCCTTTTCCTGAACCTTTAATCCACAATTGCCTGTTTTCATTAGCATTTAAACCTCCTCCAGTCATCTCCATTAACATACAATGTGCATATAGACTTCTATGTCTTTATGTATGTACATGCCTACATACAATCCATGTCCCTGACCCACCACCATATCCACCAAAACCACAGCTGTATCTTCTGCCTTGCAGAGAAAGTTATTTAAAAGTGTTGTCTATATTCTCTTTACTTTCTCACTAGGCTGACCAGATGTAAGAAAACAACAGTGTCCTGTTTCCAACAGTACATACAGTCAGCCTCGTCTCACTGGCCAAGGTGTCAGTAGGCTGACCGTACGTACCGTTTGCCCAGGGGCAGTGCCGTTATTTTCTGTCCTGTTTAAAATGGTACATCTAGTCAGCCTATTTCTTCTCTCGTACTTCTCTAACCTGGCTTCCATCACCTCCTCGCTTTCAAAATTGGCTCAGTCACGGTTTCTTTGTCAACTTCTTTGTTTCTCTCTCCCATCCCTTCTCAGTCCTTACGTTGTCTTCTCAAAGCATAAATGCCCTTTTCTTGGCATGTGATACAATAATATTCTTCTGATTTGCCTCCCTGGCTGCTCTACCCTCCTCTCTCATTCACATCAATGATCACTTTATACTGAGGACTTCCGCAGCCATATTGCCAAACCTCATCTCTCCCAAAAGTCTGCTCCTTCCCGAATGGCGTTATAACATAAATGAGAGGGAGAGCAAGAAGATTACGAATGAGATTAAATGAGCAATGTTACTTAAAAGGTACAGCATTAAAAATATGAAATTGGTATGTATTTATTTGGTAAGAGATGTGATAAAGGGAAATTTGTAATTATGTCATTATGTACATCTGGTAACATTTTTTGTTATGTCTCATTAGGAGACATTCTGTGTTAACCCAGAGAGTTCAGGATTCAGAGACTGTTGTCAAGATGCTGGGGGCATACACACAGAAGACGAAAAATAAAAGAGTTTTTAATTGGTGGAAGTGCCATCCCGTAAGGATGCCATGGACATTTGTTGGGTGTGTGCAAATTATTACAATGAGTGGGAGACATGGCTGGGCTGGTGTTTAATGGGCAGAAGCCAGAGATTCTAAAGGTCTTTCAAGGCACCAGAAACAGCCCCCATCACGAACCGTCCTGATTCCCGCATGACAATGTGTCACCAAGCACTCATCTGTTCATAATTATCTAAACCCAACACCTACCTACATTTTTTATATAAACACTAGTATGTTTTACACAGTTGTTATTAACAATGAATTTTTCAGGAATACGACCACCATTTTTTAAGAGAAGACTGTTCTCTGCTTTGTTCCTGCCTTTACCGTGAGTCATTTACCTTTTGGAAAATCACATCATTTACACTGTCATGCTGCTTATGGATAAGTCACCAAAACACAAGCCTCTGTCAGCATCTGCAGTTGTCATATTGGTGATAATTCTAAGAATAGGAGAAAGTGTCTGAATACTTGACTGTCTTATAGCATAGATATATGCAAACACTAATATTAAAATATGCTTTATTTTTTCATAAATTACTTTCTTCTATATTTCTTTTATATTAGGGCATTTTACTGCTTTTAAAATCATGGATTTATGCAAGTTATATTAGTAATAAGTTTCATTCCATGTTAATAAAGAGGACACTACAAAATATTTGTTATGATGGCATGGAGTTGAGAATCACTGGTTTAAATTCTTGAAAGGACAGAAGTGATATGAGCCAATAACACTGTTGGAGATCAACAAATACAGCAGAAGGTCTGGCTAATACCAGACGACAGAGGTGTATTCCCAGTTCTACTGGTCGTGGAGACCCTGGGCTATGCTAATAGCATCGTAATGAGGAAAACCATGTGCAAATAAAGAATATTTAGCAGCAGCAGTACATATGGTCAGGCTCATTTTCCCACTTAGTCGATGGTCTAGGGAGGAATCTAGGGAGAAATTTCTGCAGTAGATAAAAGATAAAAATCACTAGGTGAAGGACTTCAGTTACAAATGAAAAGAAAATGTATTAAGCCTAACAACTCAAAATGTTCTTGTTCCTTCTAATGACATGATCATTGTCAGGGTAAATAAACTGAGTTTTCATTAACTCAAAATGACTCATCATTTTAGTCTTACACTTTAATATATGGAAAGAACTAAGTTATCTGGAATACTGGCAATTTGCAGCCGTTTGTTGCCTTAATTGCTCTCCCTTATCTTACTGTCACCTATATGATTTGGCCTTGCCCAAAAGGTATAAAATTAAACATCAAAACAATAAGATGCAAATCAAAGAAAGTGTTTACAAAGTTCAGAACAGATACTCAAAGTCATCAAAGGATGACACAATCATCTTGGATTCTCCTTTATCCCCTAAAATTTTATTCTTTAGAGCCCCTCAAACTTTATTCATGCCAATATTTAAAGAAAAAGCACAATTTGAATAATTTATTAACAAGAAATGTAAACATAAACTTGAAGCAGCACATGATATAAAGATAAGATTTGTCACCCACTCTTCTATACTATATAATGATAAGGTTTTCAACATCCCTGAATAGTTTTCACTAAAATAAAACAATGGCCTTGATAATATAGTTCTATGCTTGCTTATTCACAACGTAGAGACTAAACTATTTTAAATCCCCAGGTCTTATATAAAGCTATTAATTACCCCACATTCTGGTTATCTATTGTAGCATAACAAACTATACCTACGTTGAATTCACCATTTTGGAAGAATTTGGATGGGTGGTTCGTCTCTGGTTCACATTGTCTCACCTGGGTGAACTTCCAAGATAGCTTTTTCAATCACATATCTGGCTTCTTATTGCCCCTCTCTCTCTCTCTTCCTTCTCCCCTTTCTCCCTCCCACACTCCCTCCCTCCTACTTCTCTCTCCTTCTCTCTCTTTCCTCACTCTCCCTTCTACCTACATGCCTTGAGCTTCTCACAGCACAGTGATCTGGGACAAAACGCCACCAACAGCTGGTTTACCCTGAGGAAATATTCTAAGAGCAAGTATTATTCTAAGAGACAGGAAGGGAACGCTCCCACTCACAAAAGGCCTAGGCCTGGAAGCTAGCACAATGTCACTTCCACAATCAGACAAAGTCACCATAGAGCTGAGCCCGGTTCAAGGTTGAGGAGACTTAATGTCATTTTCCTTTTTGAATAATGCCAAAGAATTCGTGGTCCTCTTAAATTCACCACACCTTGTTTGGAGCAGTAATAAAAATTATTCAATTCCTGTCCAGCAATTCTCATACTCAGCTAAACATGAACACTGACTAGATGTAAAGCACCATTTAAGAGCTATAGGAAACACTGGCTCTTAAGTCAAGAAATTAAAAATTCCACCTAAAAACTGAAAAATGTAACTAAAAACAGTTAAACAACTAGTTTTTCAGGTAATATTTTAAATTAGCCAAGGAGAAAATGAGAATGATAGGAGTGAGAAATTGACTTAGAAATCCATAGATTTTCATTCTCTCTATAATAGCAATGCCAATTTCTTCCATGCGCAAATAACTGGAAAATATTCCCCATTTGGCAAAATGTCGATAATGATAGAATATTTCAGACTATGCATAGTCTGAAACATTCCATTATTCAGACCTGAGGGTAAACACACATTCAGAGACCAATACTGAGGGCTATTTCATTGTCTCACAAGAGAACTAGAGATAATCATATCTACTATTAGTGTTCAAGATACATTGTCTAAACCCAGAGATGATGCATATAAAAAGGTGTGATCATAGGCACATTTAAGATTGCATTTATAGGTGGATCTTATAAATGATTTTATTTGATAAATACTAATGAAACAAACATTTATTGAGTGCCCACTATGTGCCAGGGCATTGTGCTGTATGTTTTTGGAGACATAGATTTAAAAAGATATCCTCTTTGCAAACAAGGAGCTTAAAGTGTTGGGAAGAGAGATGAGGCAAATCCGTAAGAGTGGGACAAGTCCCATGAGAGGGGTGAAGGTGGGCTACTGTAGAAGAACACAGAGGAAATATTCATCTCAGACTAAGGGTTGATACTCCAGGAAGATCCTTTTGATAAAGGTCCATTAGAAGGTTATTGTTGCTTCTGTTTGAGAATGGTGGCCATTTTTGAATAACGGGGGAATGAGCAAACATTCTAAAACAGGGGAAATGTGGCAAACAGAGCTGGAAAGGAGAAATCGAGGTGCATTCAGGGCACAAAGCCAGTACGCCTCTGAGAGAATCTGGAGCAGAAAAACATATTGAGAGATAAGCCTGGGGGAGATAACTATGATCACATCGCTTAATGCCTTTTATTTGATGCTGATGAGTATGGATTTCATACTGAAAGCCATGAGGAGACACAAATGGACAAAATAAAGGCACACGGTAATTTCAGACGAATACTTACACGTGCAGAGACACATATATATAAAAGCATGTTCATGAACAGCCAGTATAACCTTTTTGAAAAGTCACGTATCAGAGTTGAGTAATAAAAGCACATGAAAGCTTTTTAAATTTAGTGTCATAAATTTAAAGGGTTTTATTTATGAGCCAAATTTGTTTTTTCAGTTGCTTGCATTAGATTACCTATTGATTTAGTGTTTCCAGTTTTAGTGTTATAATTATTGTATGCAGTAAAAAGTATAAACTATTATTTAAAACATGAGAAATACAACAGCTTCTGCTCTAGTGTTTAACTAGAAACTACCTATACTATTTAAATTAATACCAGACTTTCCATGTTACTAAATTAAAAGGAAATCCACATGCACTATAAACTTGTAGTAATTCATCTGTAAGTAAATGACCAATAGTGATTTGGAAAATTTAAAAAGCCTATCTTTATCAAAATAAAATTTAGACAAGTAGCAAACATTTTTTTATCTAACAGCTTTTAGGCTTAATAATACATAATGACTTAGTCAGTTAACAATATAACATTACAAATAAATATTAAATCTTTAAATGCTATGGGGTCTTTTTTTTTGGTTGGGGGGGTAACTCCTTGGCTGGGAACCGAACCCAGACCGTGGCATTGAGAGTGCTAGAGCCTACTCACTACACCACCAGGGGACACCCCTATAGGTCTTTTAAAAATAAGATTTATATAGGACGGTATACTCTCATTCTGATGCTTTCAGAATATATGAGACCCCTGAGTATACTGATTCTTTTGGGTTTTACCCTTTAAAAACAATCAATCACAATTTATTATAAATTAAAAGGGATGGTTATAAACATGTTTCCATTATTTGGGCTCTTCTAAATATTTCCTCCATTCTGCAAATCTGTGCATGTTGACTTTCACTGGTCAGGTGTATTTCACATACATAAAACATCGATCTTCCCCTTAAAAACCAGGTGGCAGCCCATAGCTGAAGGGCTTGTGGTTAAGTGGTTTCCATGGCAAGCCAAGAGAACACTCAAGTTGACACTCATTCTCCAGAGAACTAAGTACACTTTCTGAAGCCCATGTAGATACGCTTAGCTGATGTTCCTCAAGGTCAGATTTTAAATGCCCAGGGTTATAAATTACTGCACAGGGAAATTATCCAGGTGGGAATAATCAACTAACCAAAAGGCAGAAACAGGGACAAGTTAATAAAGAAATCACCCAAACAACAACATAATAAGCTCTTTCTCTTAAGTATGCCATTTAATTTAAATTAGCAAAAGAAAGCAAAATGATATAAAAATTAAAAAAAAGAAGACAAAACAACAATCCAATTCCTTTACATGTTACTTCCCTTTTTAAGTTTCTTTAAAAAAATTCTTACATTCACCTGGTTCTTTTCAAGCCACTACATGTGTGTGTGTGTGCATGTATTTACATTTTATTGGGAGTTACTTATTTTATTTGTTTTGCTTTGCTCATTTCATTAACGACCAAATTATCTCCCAGGTTTGGTAACTCTTTAATCATTAATGATAAATATATATTAAGTATTTTATATTCAGCAGTAACTAAAGAAAACAGTCCTCTAACCAATAAAATTTGATTTATACATAAATCACAATAAGCAAAGACAAAACAGAGCCTCTTTGACATGAGCTAACAGCATACAGACTGAACTAGCAAGACGTTTGGACAATAACGTCCAATTGCATCTGCTCTGCGTATACTAAGGTTTCAAAGTCTTTGAGCATATTGGGAAGAAGGTCATTGAAGTGATTTATTCTGCATGTGCACAGCTTAAGTACTATAATAATGAAATCACGTTCACTTGGAAGAAAATTGTCCAGTGTTAAGTTGCCAATGGCCATGTTAATGAGGCTTTCTACGTAATTTGGCTGATAGAAGCTTCCAGCTCAAAAGCTATTAATTTATTCAGTAATTCTAAAACTTACAAGTGAAGGAAGGAGAAGAGATACTTTCTAAAGAAACATAGATAATTCAGGAGGTCTATTGTTGTTCTTCATAACAATGGAGCTTTTAGTTCAATTCTCTAATTTACTGTCACTTTATCACTTTTATCTTCCACTTCAAGTCTGTTTCTGTTATTGGACTATCCATTCAGCTGATAATTCATTTAGACTTTCGAAGTTCTTTGCCATAAAAATTCCATTTAACTGCTTCCTAAATGGTGGTTAATCTGCACAAATTTTAAATTTGACCTTAATGGAACAGCTTATTCCTGCAGTTATTAGGACACTGCAAAACAGATCATGTCCTTAAAAGTGTACTTATTGTAAAGTTTTTTTTTATTATTGACAAAATGAATTTTGCACAGATATATTTGCAAAGTGCCTCCTTTTATAATAAAATGTAGAGTCATTTTTCCCATTTGCATTCTTCTACACAGTTCAGAATCTCACTTAAGCATCAGATGAAGTGTCAAAGTGCTTTGTTAACAAACTTATTTCCCAGATGTGGACAGAACGGGGACAGAAGGCTCTAATGCTCTAACGTACCTAACAATTCAATTACAGTTATCTTATGGTGCCATCACATATTTTTCTTCAACAATCAAACAACCTCAGCTGGAATCCTCTAGCAATAACATAAATAAAGGACCATCTGGCTAGAATAATTAAGGAGGGCTGGAAATAAAACATTAATTAGTGCAGTATTTCAAACGACCTTCAGAGGTCTTATTATAAAATTATAACCAAAGAGGTAATCATTTATTTCATGTTGTTAAATTTAACTAGGCATGAATAAATACAAATACCAAATTTTTACTCTTTTGGTGAGGACTATTGGCTTAAAATGATAATGACATTATATTTCATTTGAATTATAGGAACAAATAATTAAGTGAAACAGAAACAATACTACAAACATTTAAAATTGACATAAACACAAATATCATAGAATTTTAGCACTGAAAGGACCTTTGGAGATCATAACACCTCCTCAATTTATGAATGAGGAGACAGGCTCAGAGAGATGAAATGATTTTGTCAAGGTCACACAACTAGACAGTAGTAGAGACTAGAGGCAAACACAGACCTGACTTTCGCTCTAGAAATACTCTTTATACTATGAGAACTGACACATAAATGTTCTACACAAAGTGGTGGGTGCTATTTTGCTGCTTCACTGAATTAAAAATAAATTTTTTAAAACCTACTAACGTTCCAAATTACAGAGCCACATAATGACAAAATATTAACACCTGAAATAATTACCTTAAAAGAGTATGTGTCGGAGATGGCTAGCTATCCACTAATCATTAGTGACTAATGGATAAAACTACTCTTTTAGGGTAGTTTATTACTATTTCTTCCTAATGAAATGCAGCAGATGTGGATGTGGATCACTTCAAGGCCAATGTCTTTAAGAAGGAAGTGTACCGTCCCCCCTACATATGCATCATTCTGGCGACGGGAGATGGAGGAAATGAAGGAGCCACAAATAAAGGACTTGACTCACCACATGGAGGGAAAGAGCTTCTTAGCAGGAACACCTACATGAAACTGGCCCATGAAAGAGAAATACATTCCTTTGGTTACTAAAGTTAGCATTACTACATTATTTAACTAATAAAGGGTCCAAAGCAGACCTAATGGACACTAATTTTCACAATACAGCAGCTATTATAAAATAACAATGTACAGCTTTAAAGGAACGTTATAATAGAACATAATTATACCTACGCATCAGACCTTAGAAGATTAAACAGGCTTCTAGAACTGGTCTCCTTGTTGCGACTGGATTTCTTTTGTTGGTCACCTGCCCGTACCACATATACACATGCAAAATTCATCTATATTAGTAAGTACAATTGCAGTGTTTCACTCATTTTCTTTCCTGATGTGCCACTGTGCAAATACACCACTATTAACTTTTTAAAAATTCTAACTGTGGATGGGTACCTGGTAACCTGAGAACCAGGCTTTGTCTTTGACGAATATTATGAACACTCCTGTATGTGTTTTCAGCAAACTGATGTAGGCATTCCTATCGGGTATACACCTAGGAGTGAAACTTCTCAGTCACAAGGTATACGTATGTTCAGCTTTAACAGATACTCCCAAACAGTTATCCCAAGGCGCTATGCCAATTTACAGTCCTTACAGTATTGAATAAGATTTTCAATTGCTATACTTCCTTGATCACTCTTAGTAGTATCGATCTTTTTCATTTAATCCATCTGGTAGATGTATAGTGTGATCTCACTGTAGTTCTGTTTTGTATTTCTTTTCTTTTTTCTTTTTTTGTATTTCTAATGAGTAATGAAACTCAAAATGTTTACATATGCTTACAGGTGTTCAGATATCCTCTTTTCTGAAGTGTCTGTTCAAATTTTTCTTTTTAACCATTTAGCTCCTTTCTACTGGGCTGTCTTTTTTGTTGATTTGTAAAAGGTTCTTTATATATTGTGAATATGAATCATTTGCAGATTTATTCATTAAAAATATCTACTCCCTAGGTAATCCTTGCTAACAAATGTCACACCAATAAGTCTAACAATAAAAATGAATTAAAAAAAATATCTACTCCCACTCCATATTTTTTTTTACTATCTTAAACATGTGTTTTGATGAAGATAAGTTATTAGCCTTAATAATTTTAATACAGTCCAATTCATTACTTTCTCCTTTAAGGTTAATGATTTTTATGTACTGTTTAAGAAATATTTGTCTACTCCAAAGTCATGAAAAGATGTTTTAATAAATAATAAACATTTTGTTTTCACATTTAGATGTATAATCTCTCTAGAACTTACCACTTGCATCTATTTTTTTAAACCCTTAAGCATAATGTTTACTTTTATGTAGTAAAGAAAAAAATTCAAATTTTTATTTCAAATATTATAGAGTAAACATTTTTCTAAATCTTATTCAAATAGTGAAGAATGATGATGATTTTCTAAAATACCATTTTACTCAAATCCTTTGGTTTATGTAGTTATCTACATTAGGCTTAATGGACGACCAAATTATACAGATTTTTGACATCTTATTTGGTTACTGACAGGTGGTCAATTAAACTCATTGTTCCAGCGTGAATTTTATCATCCATAAAATATTTTCACCAGAATCTAAGACTATCGAAACCCAAATATATGTATCGCTATTCTTTGAAACATCCGGGAAATAGGTCAGTGCTTAATACAGCTGATTGCATTCAAGTGCCATTATAGTCACTAATGAATTGCTGCTGTGCAGCATGAATAAAAATCTGTTTCACTGTAGTGACTTAGAAAATGGCAAGGGTAATTTGGCAAAGATAACAAAAGTGCATAATAATCATGTTATATTGTAGGTATCAAAAGTTGAAGTGATTGAAGGTGTTTTATTGGATAAATTCAGTTTGGCTGATTTTTTCATAGATACTAATTTTAATTTCCAGATCTTAATGTCATAATATTTAATTATCAAGATATTACATATAATACTTGCTTCCCCCCTTTCTCTATTACAGTAAGTAATAAGGACAGACTTCAGGATAATAAAAAAATACAGATAAGAAAGCTAAATTTATTTTATAATAAAAAATCTTTACTCACAGTTAATACCAAATAGAAACCTTCTCTCATAACTGTGAAGGGAAATATGAAAAGGCCCATATTCTAAGGCATCAGTAGTGTCAAAGTACTTCAGGACCTCCATGTTTGATTATTTCTGGAGTATAAAGGACTTGTTGCCAAAAAATGTTAATAAAAAGAAAAACATAATAATTCCATTAGCCATATCAACTAGTTTAATGCATATATCACACATCCAAAGAGGATGGCTTGGAAGTCAATGATACGAAACTATTATTCATTCTATTTATCTTAGAAACAATTAGAAACAAATGCAAGTAACAATTTATTAGGAATACTGACTAGACTTATTTTTTAATCAGAACTCATAGTTATATATAGTCTGCTACCAAAACATTTTAACTAATATCTTTGAAATGACTCTGAAGTTCTATAGAAGAATAAACTTGTTTACTTATAGTGTAAATTTATAGACCAAATTCATACAAATAGAAGGAAACTAGTCAAGATGAGTCCCAAAACAACCAACCTACAAACTTTTAGTGATAAAAAACCTTATTAGCATAGGCAGGCTAAGATTCACACATTGTCTGTATTTCATAACGTAAGTGGTTTCCCAATGGAGACACGTGCATTTTTGCAATGAATAATAGACAAAAAGACTGTCTCTTGAAATTTTAGCTTTAAGACGCAGGGTTGTATTTATAGTATGAATTCCATATTTTCAAACTTGGTTTTATTTTATTTATGTATGATGGCTTATCAAAAAATTGTGTGTGTGTATGTGATATAATCTCAACATTCTCTACAGACTAGGATTTTCCAGTATAATACATAACAATTAAATAGTGGAGCAGATTCTATCACAGATGAATATTCCCTTTATATTAATGGTTTTTTGTTTTTGTTTTTATTTTAAATTCATTTTTATATTAATGGTTTTTGATAACTCTCAAGAAATACAAAAATATCACAACATGTAAAATTAGGTAGCTTGCTAAGATAAATAAAATCAGCTACACATTTGAGTGAATAAGAAAGCACTGCTGTCCTATGCCAGATTCTTTAAAAACTCTCCGACGCTTATTTAAAGAAAGAAACGTCTTCTTTCTGATTTCTATTTTTATTTTGAATATATGAGATAAGTAGTTCTTATATACCACCAACTTGCTTATTCGCTGAAGATCATGGGAGAGTAATCAGAATTAATTTTTTTTCTTTGTTTTTTACGCCAGTCATAAAAATATGGTGCTCCCTTCACTGGATTTTAGACAGGTACAGGACTGCAGAATTAAAGCCCATATTTCTCAGAATCCTTTGTAGCTAGTATTTAAATTTTGAGCAGTAGAATATGAACAGAGTGATAGCTGCAACTTCTGATACATATTCCTTAAAAATAAATTTGAATAATGTTTGATTTCTCATTTCTCATAGTTTCATGGCCGGAATGTAAAAATGTGATACTTGAGAGTCAGCTTTAGTATGTGATTGAGGAAAATCCCCTAGAGTACAGAAAAGAATGTAAGAGAATGAGCCTTAGCTCCTGGATGAACCTGTGGCGTCACCTACCTGCCCTGAACAGCTTACCAGCACTGACATACTGTGGTAGACAAATACATTTCCATCATGTTGGTGTTTTGGGAGTCTCCATTACAGCACTTAGCCTGTACTCTAAATAATATAAATTATATATGTGTGCCATGAGAAATCAAGATGTGTTTACTATAATTTTGTTAAACAAGTACATGATACATGATGCTTCTTTTACTGAAAAGAATCAAAAATTGTTCTCAATGGATAAATCAGCCAGACAGAGAATCAATAAGGAAACAGTGGATTTCAACAACACTATAGATCAAATAGACCTAACAGACATATAAAAACATTCTATTCAATACTTGCAGAATACACATTTTTCCCAAGCACACATGAACCCATACCTTAGGCTGTAAAACAAATCTTAGGAAAGTCAAGAAGACTGAAGTCATACCAGACATCTTCTCTGACCACAATGGCAAGAAACTATAAATCAATAACAAGGAGAAAACTGGAAAATTCAAATATACATAGAAATTAAATAACACTCTCCTTAAAAACCAATGGATCAAAGAAGAAATTAAAGAATAAGAAAAGTTTCTTAAGACAAATGAAAATGGAAACATAACATACCAGAACTTATGGATCAAAGTAAAAGCAATTCTAAGAGGGAAGTTCATAAAAACCTACATTAAGTAATAAAAAACCTACATTAAGAAGAAAAAGATCACAAATAAACAACCTAATCATGAACTAGAAAAACAACAAACTGAGCCCAAAACTATCTGAAGGAAGGAAATAATAAAGATTAGAGCAGAAATAAATGACACAGAGAATAGACAAATAATAGAAAAGATTAACCTAAGAGTTGTTCTTTGAAAAGATAAACTCGACAAACTCTTAGCTAGACTAACTAAAAAGAGAGGAACAAAGTCAACAAAACTCTAAATGAAAAGGGACATTACCCCTGACACCACAGAAATACAGAGGATCCTAAGAAGCTGCTCTTAGAAACTAATTGCCAACAAACTGGAAACCTAAAAAAAAAAAAATGGAAAAAAAAATTAAAACATACAACCTATCAAGACAAATACAGTACAATCTCACTTGTATGTGGAATCTAAAACAAAAACAAAAACCCCTCACCAAAATCATAAAAAAAAAGAAATCAGACTAGTGGTTAACCAATGCTGGGGATGGGGAAGGGAACTGAAAGAAAGTGGTCCAAAGGTACACACTTCCGATTATAACATAAACACATACTACGGATGTCATGCCCAATATGGTAACTAGAGGTAACACTGTTGTATGGTACCCGTGAAAGCTGTTAGAAGAGTAGATCCTGAGCACTCTCATCACAAAAAGAACTTCTTTCTTTTTTTTCTTCGTATTTATATGAGATGATAGATATCAATTAACCCTATTGTTGTAATCAACTGACAATATATAAAATGGTACTGGGAAACTGGATATCCACAAAAAAACAAAATCAGACCCTTATCCCACACCATATAAAAAAATGAACTCAAAGTGGATCAATGAACTAAATATAAGAGTTAAGATTATAAAATTCTTAAAAGAAAACATGGCGATAAATCTTCATGACCTTAGATTTGACAATGAATTCTTAATATGACACCAAAAGCATAAACAACAAGAGAAATATATATATATATAAATTAGTCTTTATCAAAATTTAAAAAGTTTTTTACATCAAAAATGATTATCAAGAGGGTGAAAAGAATCTATAGTATGAGAGAAAAGATTTCCAAATCATGTATCTGATAAGGGTCCAGTATCCAGAATGTATTACAACAAAAACACAATCTAAATAAGAAATAAGCAAAGGACTGGAATGGACATTTCTCCAAAGGAGATATGCAAATAGGTAAAAAGCATATGAAAAGATGATCAAAATTATTAGCCATTAGGAATGCAAACCCAAAACACAATGAGACACCATTTCACTCCCACTATGATGCTATCGTTTTAAAAAGGGAAAATAAAAATTGGTGAAAATGTGGGGGAAACAATTGTATGCTGCTGACAGGAATATAAAAATGTTCATTTTGGACTATGAAGAAAACATTTGGTGGTTCCTCAAAATGTAAAACGTAGAATAACCACATTAACCAAAACTCCCATTCCTAGAAACCCATCCAGAATAACTGAAAACTGGTATTCAAACACATACACACACACTCGTGTTCATGGCAGTGCTATTCACAACAGCCAAAAGGTGGGAGCAAGTCCAAATGTCCATCCATAGATAAATTGTGGTTGTGGTATACACATAAAATGAAGTACTGATACATGACGTAACACGCATGAACCTTAAAACCGTGCTAAGTGAACGAAGTCAGGCACAAAAGGTCACATGTGTGATGCCATGCATATGAAAGATTCATGATAGGTAAATCCAAAGAGACAACTCAGGTTGCCAGGGACCTGAGGGTTGAGGGAAAGAGAATGGAGCATAATTATTCATAAATACGGAGTATCATTTTGTGGTAATGAAAAGGTTTTGAAACTAGATAGAGGTGATAGTTGCACATCCTGGTGAATGCTCTAAAAGACAATGGATGTGTTTACTTAAAAATGGTTAATTTTAAGTTTTGTGAATGTCACTTCATTAAAAAATATTTTTTAAAAATTGACTCATGTATTTGCCCGATTATATTTCTATCATCAAAGCATAAAAATTATATTCCTATCATCAAAGCATAAAAATTATATTTCTATCATCAAAGCATAAAAAATGGAGGTTCCATGGAGGCAAGAAACATGTTAAACGTCAGGATATGAAAATATATACGAGTATGTTCAAGAGTGGCCGATCATGAATACACTGTATTTATTGGTGATTTCTGTATGGGGAAATGACACTTATAGAGGTGCTAGATGATAGACGCCCTCTCATTCATCTGTGAGCCCAAAATAATGTCATAAATTGAGTTAGGAAAAATATTTTTTATATTATATCTACCTGTAAATCACTAACAAAATATTTGCCTCTGTCATAATTCAGTTATATTTTTGTTTCAAATTGGACCTAATTTAGTTTGTGTACTTTGAGAAACTGATTTATAAATTCACTGCTAGTATCAAATATGAATAAGATTAAAAGCAGATTTATTAAGACTAATTTAAAATAATTTAGTTTGCTGCCTTTATAAGGCAATGTATTAAATATTGTCCAGGGACTACTTAGAAAATCTATGGCTTTATCTCATTATTGTAACAGAACCTAATATGCCCAACACGAAGCAGAACATATTGAAACATTACAAAAACTAATTCACGGACAGATGCTTAAGCAATATAGAGACCAAAAATAAATTATTTGAGTGAAATTATTGTTAACTCTAAGTATGATAATTACAAGAACAGCTGATGCTTCAAACAAACCTATGCTGCTTTGGCTACTGAGCAACTTAGAAAGCATAATTATTTCCAATAATTTTCATTCACTCCTGAAACAACAATAAATACAGGGAAACAAATCATCCCAGAATTTATAGGTTAGATATGTCATCATGTTTAAGTTTTCCTTAAACATAATCAATATATTCATAACAAAAGTAGTGTAATGTGCGTCTTTGTAAATAATTTACGTATATCCAAAATAATTAAGAAAGGGTTAATACTGTTGAGTATTAAATCAACAGTTTCAGGCCATGACCAGTCTCAGATGGACTGGAGATATGCCATGTATGAGTAGCAGGAATTGCTAATAAGATAGGTGCAAGGCAGGTGGAGCCAAATTCAGGAGGTGAGAGGGAAGGTGTGGGGATCGGTTAAGCAAGGGTGCACAGTCTTTATACAAACAGGGGCAAGTTGGGCTGCTTGAAGGGGCTGGATCTAGGGACACTGACGTTTCCTCTGGAGACGGAAGAGGTTGTTCATTGAGGTAGAAAATAGATGCACACAAGGTCATCCCCCTTTCCCTCTCTATCCATATCCTAGGTTCTTCCTGATTAAATTACTCTCCAAAGTAGGAATGAGTCCTGGAAATTTGGGGACATGACACTTATTTTGGTACTACACATTGGAAAATACTAACAACAGAAAATGATTGTTAGAATATCAATCCAAAAGGCAAAACTTTCACCAAGCACTAAATGTACACGAAGGCTGTCCAGAAAAAACCCCAGTCATAAATACCTTTATTTTTTGTATTATAATACATGGTTGGATACTTTCTGGACAGCCCTTGTATATAGTGATAGTTATAAATACGTTGCACAGATGATTGTTTGAAGTGGATCCCAACTTCAACACTGGATTGTGCTACATTCCTTTTGATATCCTCACATTTTTGTGAGGCTGAATTTTCAGCAATTGCTATGGCAAAAAGCAAGAATCGCATGAAAATCAATATGGAATGGGAAATTTGCAAAGCACAATTGAATCCAAGGCTTGAAAAGCTGTGCAGTGTTCAGCCACCATACACATCCCATTATCAAAGAATGAAATAAAATACTTTTTCTTTTATTTGTGTGTATTTTTTAAACAGCTAGTAAATCACTAGGATATAAATACTTGTTAAGCTATTGTTAAGTATCTTAATACTTGTTAATAAGCTAACTTACATAAATGAAACTGCTAGCTACTTCTTTTGGGCTAGGAGCACTGGGAAACAGTGACTGAAACACTAAGGGTACAAGCACACAATACTTTCAGAACCTTATACTTGGAAAATACAGTTCTCATGAAAGTTCCCTAAAACCAACCAACCAAACAAACAAACAAACAAAGCCTGCTTGACCAAGCCTAAAATATACAGCCTTTAGTATTCAATTAGTGAATACTCTGTTGGTGTAAAACTCAGTCAATTTTACCTTCATTCTGGAAACATTTTCACTGAGTACAGTGTTTTAAATTTTAAATTAATTTATTTTTCAATGTTACAAATTCTATTTGGTTATATTTCCAACCTGTTAGTTTCCTTATTACAGATTTTTGTTATTTCCAAGATGTTTTCAAACTTCTTTTTATTTCTTTCAACACCAAGCATGGCTGTTTTGTAATGTCTCCCATCATGCCAATATTTTAAATCTTCAGATCTGTTTTACTCATGTCATTTTATTTCTGCTGATTCTTGCTCACAGAACTTTATTTCATATGTGTTTGGTAATCTTTGACTGTGTGCTACTTATTTTCTTAAAAAAAAATACGTTGGGAAATTCTTTGAAGCCTGGTTGAAGGTGGGTTCCTTCACAGATTTCCATCCTTTTCTGCCAAAAGCTACTTGAAACTAAATGCAAGGTTCAAGATATTTTTGGATCACGTAGGTAATCAGGGGGAGAGCCTGTCATAACAAAAGGGTGGGAGCGTGGCACACTAACTTCCAACTTACCTTTACCCTGAATGTGCATCCCTTTGAAGGTCGACTTTAACCTGGTGATCGCTTTTTATTCAGTTCCAGTGCAGGGTAGGGATTGTGTCTTGTCTCTTACACTCTGAGGTCAACAAACTAAATGTTCAAGTCTGACTTTATGGACAAATGTCTACAGGGCAAAACTTCCTCAGTGCTCATCTTACTACTCATTTCTCCTTTCCCCTCCTTTTTGCCTTGTAATTACTACATTGTCAACTTAGCTTTTTGATGCCTTTAAGACATTTTTAAAAATTTTATCCAATATTTTAAAATTCTAAGAAATGACTGCTCTGATTAACCTAACCTCCCAATAGAAGTCTCTATTATCACTGGCCCTGATTTTAGGATAAAACATTTTCCTAAATTACAAAATATGATTCAAATAATATTAATCAATTAATATTAATCAAAATTGCTTTATGTTTATATGCATTAAAGGGTAACTTATGGCATTTAATCAAATGTATCACACCATTTACATATTTAAAATTGTGCTGAGATCAATAAAAAGCATATTATAAAAAAGGATCCTTCTTTCTTCATTACATAAATATTTACATTAGAATTTAGATAAACACCTAAGAAAGACTAAATCCTTATTGAGTCCAACTAACTTGATTAACACATAAGCTAGACCTCTTGAATTACTCATATATAATCCTAAAAGGATATATAGCACAACTTCCATCAATTTATACTTTCTAATATGTTCTCCCCTGTTTAACTTTCAATGCTGTATTTTTATAATAAATATCCAACAAATGATATATGAAATAGAACATAAACAACCTGATATAAGTAAAAATTTCTCTCCAAATGAAGTACACATATTTTACAAAACCAAAAATGCAAACTATAATTAAGAATTATACCCTAGAAATATTTTTTTTCCAATTTTCTTATTATTTCCCTTCTTTATGTTACTTCTATTAATCTGCTTATTTAACAATTCAATCTCATGGACAATTAAACAATACCCACAGAGGTATACAAATGTCCAATCCAATCAGTTCCACCTTATTAAACTCTTCTTTCACTATTGCATTGTATCACAAAGTACATAGTAAAAAAATCCTTTGACAACTACTGTGCTACATAGAGAAAATTTATATTTTGACACTCTACATTTGGGTAATATATCTTCGACATATGTGATATTTTTTCAAAGGTAAATGAACATATTTTTAATGTTCTTTACATGGTAATATTAACTCAAATATTATAATAAAAATGGTCTTCACTGTGTCACTTTGAATGTTCCTTAAGCATAATCAACATTAATGGTATTCATAAACTTTCTTAAAAACAGAATTAACCTTGGATTCCTTAATTTTGACATGCAATCCTCTTTAACACTAATTGCTAATAATTTAGGTGCTTAGGCAAGGCAAGCACTGTTCTAAGAACTTTCCATGTAGCAATTTATTACTGTTCACAACAACCTCATGCTACAGGTACTACTACTTTGCCTAACCCACAGGTGAGATACGGAGACGCAGAGAAGTTTAGTAACATCATGGAGATTTGAATTCAGACACCCTGGCTCTAAGCAGCCATGCTACTGTAACTCTCTATTAAAGGTTATTCATAACCAAAATTAATTTGCTTATAAAAATAAAAGTATAAACAGCTGTAAGTATCATTATGAGGAGTTCTCAGGAATAAATAAATAAATGAGTTCTTGCAAAGACCTTGACTCATCATTTCTATAAAAATAAAGTCATCAAGAGAAGACAGAAATCTTTTCATAGGCATATAGATTCTATAATGTAAAACAATTTTCATTTGTTTATTAAATTTATTCTATTTGTTACTCAGCTCTGGTTTTATGGCAAGTGTGTAAAGGCCACAGTGTATCAGACAGGAGTAGCTAAGAGCATAGTTTCTGGAATAATGGCACCCTGAGTTTGCATTCTGGTTTCTCCATTACTAGACGTGTCATCTTAGGTAGTTACATGCCCTGCACAAGCTGATTTATAAAATGGGGATAATAATTTTACGTACTCACAGGTTCTGAAGAAAAAGTTAATAGGCTTTTTTAGGAGGCACTTAGCACAGAATCTAGCATAATAAAAGATAAGTAATTCCATTACTTTTGCACTTACGTCCACCAGATTAGACTCCTAACATTTGACAGGATTAGCATGCATACACCCTTTGTCCCAGAAGCACAGAGAGGGCGCTGGATCCCTTAAGCAGAGTCTATTGTCCTTGCACGTTTACTGAGGGCACTACAGACCCCAGCTCTTTTGCCTTCTATCTCTGCTTTGTAGAACCAAACATTTGACTATTTACCCCTTTCTGCCTTATACAGATGGTGCCCAAGCTCGAGATTCAAGGCTTTGCCTTCCTACAACCCCACCCTGCATTGCTCACTTTCAGGCACTGTGCCAAAAATGAACAGGACGAAGCGGGCAAAACAATGGCTCTTGTGTTGAGGAGGTGTAATAAAATACATTTGTGTATATTTCTAAACATAGAAAATAATCTCTCTTAAAATAAAAGCTCCTAGAGAACTGACACATTTTGATGATGACTATGAAATAATAGTTCACGATACGAAGATTTAATGAGTCACTTTTTAAAAATTCTACATTAAACACTCTTATAAGGAATGACAGGCTATGTCACTTCCACTCAGAAGTAAGGGTACGGTTCCCTGTATGCAGTTTCTGGCAGGTCAGAGAAGAGTTTCTGTCTTTGGATTTCACCGTGGTCTGTACCAGCGCTCTCCTAGCTCCACGTGTCAGCACATACCCTACCCACCCCACTGTCACACACGCAGTGTGCTCCTCGTATCAACAGGGACACCAAAGAAGCAGTAATGCTTGTGGAGAAAGCCGTACAATTTGGGTTGAAAGCCTCTATAGCCTTACTAAAACTGTATGCTTTTAAAATGAATTTCAGAATTTTCACCAAAAGTAACTCATAGGAATTAGTGCTATTCAATTTTAACAACATTAAAATAAACATTTCAACTTAATTTCTATATTTAAAGATAACTGTTTGCTATAATGTATATTAATAGTATAAATACTTACATATACTTACATATACTTATACATAATCAGTAAGCTCACATTGCCTAAACAATATTAAAAATAATCCCCAGTGAAGTAAATCAGACAAAAGTCTGAAGCAAGTTTTTCAATTTTGTCTACTCAAATGTTAAACTACTGAGGAATTCATTACTCCCAATTGAAAGTTAAAATCATATTCTTTTGAAAGTGAAAGCTGAGAAAAACTAAAATATGTCACTTTCACCCGTGGGCACTCTTGCTGAACCTAATCCTTTTAAGAACTTAGGTTTCCACACAAGCAAAATAACTGCAAACTTCCAACAATGAAGATTCTTCTATTTGGTGACAGTAATATGTGTTATTCATATGTTATGCATTTTCACTTTATAGACTCTTGGTTGTAATAAAGTTCTAGTTACTGTCCATTTATCATAATTTAAATGGTTGAAAATATGAACACATGCTTTTAGTAATAACCGTGAATCTCCACCACGTATTAGGACTACTAAAATATAAGGTTATATTACTTTTGTTCAAAAGTATCTACATGAGTACAAAGCATTCATAATCCCTGTAATCTGAACAACAAGAAGCTCTCAAAATCAAAATCCTGACTCAGAACTTCATCGTTCAGATCTGCTTTTCAAATTACCTCTTGGCACTACTTCTACTTATCTTGAGGATTTCTGAACAGCACAGTTCCAAATTATACACTTTGCTCTTTTGGACACTTCATTACAGAAGGATGGTTATAAGTCATGGGAGTTAACAGGTGCAGAGAACATTGCTAATCATACAGCAATGTTCTAATGTTTTTAATGAAATATAATATGAAAAGATTTACAGAGCCTGCTTTGAAAAATACCACTAGATCGTGTAACTACCAATGCAACTGAGATCACACAAAGTATAAAATATAGGGAAAAATTAAAGACCATTTAGGACATACAGGTAGATTGTGATTGGAAAGATGGCTGTTATTAACCCAATAACATACATGGTTCCTAGAAACCAATAAAATAAAATTATTACATGCAAATATTTGTCATCAATATATGGTCTACTTAGTGAAACAGGTACATCTACAGTAAATGAAAATCTACAAACAATGGCATCTCTTATCTAAGTAAATATTTCTCTTGGAAAATATGTATACACAAAGGAGAAATAGGGTTGGCAATGAGCCATTCAAGTTTTGAGCAATGAAGTGACATCACTTAGAATAGTGATTTGCAAAGACTAACCCAGAAGCAGTGAATATGTGATTAAAGGAGTAGCAACTGTTATTCTATAAAAACGCATTGTAATTTTTATACCAGTGCTATGCAATCTTCAAATTCTCTATAAATATAAACAAATAAGAATGAAATCGAAGAAAAGATAATGGAACTGAAGTAAAAAAACCTAGCCTTAATTTCAAGCTGTGTAAGCTTGGGGTACTAACATCTCTACATTATATTTCTTCATCTGTAAAATGGGGCAATGTTTTCCTGAAATATCTAACCCATATAATTGTTACCAGAATGAAAATGAGCACTGGCTATAAAAGTAAGTTATAAACTTTAAAGCACTATATGGATAAGACATGATTACTATATAAAAAGAATGAATGAGTGGTTATCACATAACAATTACTATTTTATAAAATAAAATTAATATTCATTAATATTATAAACAGGAAGAGAATTCAAATAGATTAGAGAAATCTAGAGTTCTACCTCCAGTCATAACTTCATTGGTAGAAACAGAAAGAACAAACAACAATGATGTTTTGTTTATTTTAAGAGATAAATTGAAAAATCATAGTTGATTACTTAAAACATAATGAAAGGTGAAAAATGACAAATTCTTCTTAAAACTGCAGTATGTACTGGCCTCAAAACTGAGAATGTACCCAATAAACTTAAGGAAACAGGCTAAGATGGAAAATATATTGACTAATAAACAAATTGTTGAATCTCATTATTTTGACCTTGAGTAAAAAGTCATTGGGAAATATCATCACTGCATTAATACATTTAGCAGTGCAAGAAGACAATGTCCCTCACACTTTGTCACGCATCACTGAACTGTAACAAATGCTGACAGTTACAGAGCATATCTCTAAACATTCTGACACCATCTCAGTGACAGCTAAAGAAGAAAGCTCAGTACCATCATTGTTGTATATTTACTACCACAGGCATGGCTAGGAAATATAAAATAAATAGATTTAAAGCATTTGAATAAACATTTTTAATTCTGGCATCTTAGAAAAAAAAAGATGGGTGCATTTGTTTAGTCTTTTACCACCAGCAATTTATCTTCAGGTCTTATGAATAATGCTGTCATCAACACATCTATTTAAAAAATAGTGCTCAATAACCTTGCTCTATTACAAAGCAATTCATGACAAGGGTCTTTTGCAACAGCAATGATATTTGCATAATAATTGCAAGCACAGAAAAATGCTTGAAATGCTCCTACCATATTCCAAGAGCTTTCTTTTTCATAAATTAAATTTTCCAAAAAGAACTTCAAATGTCATTATTTATTTCTGAAATTTGTTACTTAAAAATTCATTTTTAATGAAATATAATATGCTATTGTTGTACCTTGAAAATGAAAAGTAGATAAGAACACTTCTTAATGAATTTTTTTGATTGAATATACTGAGCAGGAAGGGACATATTTTCAGTGTACTACTAAATTAAGCCTGCAGTTCTCATTAGCAGTTTTGGCAGCTGTGCATTTAATTCTATGAGTACCATGCTGAAAATGTACATTCCTAGAATCAAATATGCAAAGCCTAATCTGTATAACTGCTATCTGAACTTTTGCCTCTCATTTTAAGGGTTGGTGTGAAAAATATTTCTGGAAAACACAGCATCATACATTTACAAAGTGACAATCCAAATTATCACTAATACATTTCAATTTACTTCAGAACAGTCAATGTCAGGAAAGAGAGCTTGGACTTAGCACATGAGGATATGATAAACTCAGATAAAATATCTTCAGTTTTCTTCTTTTTCTTCCTCATATTTTTGTTCAAACCATTATGTATGTAAACATATTTCTTGCTAGCATAGGAAAGATAATGACACTCAAATTTTAATTTAGAAAAACTAAGTTATATACTAACTCAGTCTGTAGAAATTAAGATGAAATTCACTTAAAAATAGTTATAATCCAAAAGGAAGGGAGTTTTTGTGAATGAGATCAACTGATACATTGCCTGTGGATTTCTGTTTGTATAACAAAAGAGATAACTATTTAATTATTCACCATTCTACCATAAAAGATGCTTGAAATATAAACATGAGTATAAATGTATTTAATCTTCTATGTAAAGGTATGTCATTAAAATATTCTCTCTCTCTCTCTACATACACACACACACACACACACACACACACACACACACAGAGGACTGTTGGTGGAAAGTATCCAGCTATGTAATATGAAAAATAGAGACATTTATGACTGAATTTTTTCTGGACAGCTTCGTATACAAGTTAATTATAACTACAGAGCCTTCCTATTATCAGTAGTTATGTCTGTACATTCCTCAAGAGGTCATCTTAATCCATCACCAAGACCTAGTACACTATTTGTAAGTCAGTCAGTCAAATTACTACCATCAAATGGAGAGGGAGACCAACTATCCTGTTCTATTTCCAGGGGTCAGAACTTCTCTTGGTTAATAAAACTTAATAGCAACATTGGACCTGGAGAAACTCTGTGAGACATGGCATTATAAGAAAATATAACTGTAATAAATAAACATTTATATTTATATATGGTTATAAAATTACATAACAATGCCACTAAAAATACATAGCGTATTTGGTGAACAGTTTCCATGCATACTTAGCTATCCACTAATATGCTGTCCACATTATTTCATGTAAAAATGTTAACATTTCTAAATAGTATGAAATGATACAATTCTTTATTACTCAGAATCTTTCTGTACAAAGCTCACAATTTAGGAGATATCTTTGATAATACATATTTCAAGCACTCATTTTAAAATCAAATTGGAAATACAAAAACTTGTTGAAATTAAAGCGCAAACTAAGATACCCACATGTGGCGATAATTAACAGAGCTCAGATTTATCCTCGTGACAGAAACAGCTATAAAGGAGAACAGACTATGTGAAAGAACTGCTTCTAGATATTGGACAATAGGCAGAAGAGCAGTATGATTGCTGAGGGAAGAGAAACAAATGACCTGAGCCACCAACTGCCCTGGTTTCCGTCTGGCAGCATGTGACACCATGTGGAGCACGAAGGGCTCCTGATGAGAGCAGACTGAAGAAATAAAAGATCTAAGTTCAAGGAGGTTAAGGTGGCTGCCAGTTGTAGGACTCCATCTGGAGAGGAAGGATACATGCAGAAAAAGAGCTCCAAATTATCTCCTTAAATTTTCACTGAGTAGTACAAAGGACAAGTCCAGGCAAACAATGGCCAAAGAATGATGAGTTGCACCATTTTCTGAGGTCACAAAGGACAGGAAACATTTGAGATCCAACCAGCCAGGGTGTAGAGTCTTTGTTGACCACCACAGCACACACTAGAGAACACAGAAAGCCCATTGCTTACTAGTGGCTTCAGTCATAGAGAAAAGGCTAGTCTAGACTGCTGGAATAAAGCTTAAAACGAGCTCAAAAGAATTAAGCCTAAGTACAAGTCACTTAACCGCCAACCAAAACAACATTTAACACTTACTAAAGGAACATCAAATTTCAAACACTCAACAATGGAAAACATACATATCGTGAATTAAGTAAAAATTTATGAGATGTGACAGGAAACTGACAGTAATGATGGACATATAAATCAGTAACAGAAATACAAAGGACATCTAAAGAAAATGACACATTTTGTACAGATGAACAGAGAAAAGACAGAGGATAGACTTCTTTTTCATCAGAAACTATGCAACAAAGAAAAAGGAAAAACATTTTTAAAGGGCTGAAAGAGGTCAACCCACAATTATGTACTTATTAAAAATATCTTTGAAACCTGAAGGCAAAATAAATTTTTCTTCCAGATGGAGCAGAAAAAATGTATTGCCAGCAATTCTGTACTATAGGAAATATTAAAGTTTTCCAGAGTAAGGAAAATGACACTACCTAGAAACCTGGGTCTAGACAAAGAGATAGGGAGCCATGGTAAATAATTAGACAAATATAAAAGATTTATTTTGGTTTTAAAAATTTTTTTAGAGGTAATTAATGCCTATATATTATGATGCTTATAAAATACACATAAGTAAATATATGACACAAGAGCAAAGGAGATGGGAAAAGGAAAACAAATAAATTGTTATAAGGTTCCTATGTTACATGTGAAGATACATAATATAATTTAAGGTTACACTGGGATAAATTCCAAATGCATATTGTAAACTCTCAAGCCACGTGAAAAAGAAAAGTACAGCTAATAAAACAATCAGGGAGATAAAACAAATCCAGAAGTATTCAATTAACCCAACTGAAGAAAGGAAAATAGGAAAAAGTGAGCAAAGAAGGAATAAAAAACTTCATTATGAAAGACACAATATTGATAATTACATTAAAATACATATTCTAAAGACTGCAATTAAAAATTAAGAAAGATATTATTGTGTTCAATAAAAAAGAAAACTACATGTTGTCTATAAGAATTCACTTCTAAATTAAAGAAACATATTAAAAGAGAAAAGGGGAAATGATATACATGCAAATAGTAACCATAAGAAAGGTACCATGGCTATATTAATACAGACAAAAAATACATTCCACAACATACATTATTACCAGGAATAAAAAGGAATATTTCATAGTAATAAGGTGTCAATGCATAAAGAAGTCATATCAATCTTAAAACTGTATGCCCCTAATAACAAAGTTCAAAATACACTCGTATGAAGCAAAACTGACAGAACTGCAAGTAGAAATAGATAAATCCACAATTCTAGTTGGATATTTCAATGTTTCTCTCTAATAATAGACTAAGTATACAAAAAATAAGTAACAATATAGGAAACTTGAAGCCACAAACATTATCTAATATAACTGACATTAACACACCTGCATTCTTCTCTAGACTACATTCATCAATGTAGAATATATTTTCAGTCATAAAAGTGGTCTCCTTAAGCACTGAAATCATACTAAGTATGTGGTCTGACCGATTAATAATTGAATTAGTAACCAATACCCAGAAATATATCTGGAAAATAATACCAAGTATTTGGAAATTAAATAACATATTTTAAGTAACCCATGACTTGAAGAAGAAATTACAACAGTAATTAGAACATATTCCAAATGAACAAAAATGGTAATGCAACATACCAAAGTTATGGGATGCTGTGAAAGCAGAAAGAGAGCAAAAGTAGGAAATTCAAAAGAGAAAGGATAGTGTTTTCAACAATAGTTCTAAATATATGAATATCCATACAGGGAAAAAAAAAATGAACCTCAATCATTACCTCGCACTATACTCCAAAATTAACTTGAGCTGATCATAGACTCAAACATACAAGCAAAAACTATAAACTAGAAAAGAAAACAGGAGAAATATTTTTATGATCAGATAAACCAAGTTTTCTTAAATGGTATACAAAAGCACAAGCCATAAAAGAAAAATTTAATAAAATTCACCAAAATTTAAAAAGGCATATATTTTGAAAGACTGTAAGAAAACTGAAAAGCAAGTTTGTAGACTTGGAGGAAATACTTGCATTGCATAAACCTGAAAAAGACTCGTAATCCAGAATAGATTAAGAACTGTTCATTTCAATAATAAAAAGATTAAAATTTTTAAATGAGCAGAATAGAAGGCACACTTTACAAAAGATGATATACAAATGTTAAATATGCACAAGATATTGAACAACATTAGCCAACACAAAATAAAAATGAAAACCACCTTGATCACTATAATGGCTAAAATTAAAGACTGACAATACTATATGGTGTCAAGGATGTGGAACAATTGGAATTCTCCTATACCAGTGGTAGAATATAAAATTGTACCAACATTTTGGAAGAGTTTGGCATTTTCTAATAACATTATACACATATTTATAGTAATATCAAGAATTCTCACTCCTAGGTATTTACCCAAGAGTAATAAAAACAAATGTATACACACACACACACACACACACACACACACACACACACAAACACACAAAGAAAACCCTGTATACAAGTATCGTAGCAGCTTTGAAAAACAACTCAGCATTAGAAAGAGAATGAACTGATGTTATACACAACAATACTAACATATCTCAAGATGGTTATGCTGAGTGAAAGAAGCCAGATAGAAAAAAAAAAACCCCACATATTGTATGGTTGTATTTACATGAAACTCTAGCAAAGAAAAATAAAATCGATAGTGGTAGAAAAGTCCATCAGTGGTGGTCTGGAGTGATGAGTGGGGAGTGACTGTGAAGTGACACAAGAGAACCTTTTCAAGTTATAAAAATATTCTTAGTGATGGATAAGTGGATGTATACTTTTCTCATGGTTCAATAAAGTTAAAGTGTTATACTTTATATACTTTACTGTATATAAATTATATTTACATAAAATTTATTTTTAAAAATTAGCAAATTGCTATAGAGCAACATTTCTCCTAGTGGGGAGTATAGATAGTATGGAGTTCTAGAGAGCCCCTCTGAGTGTCCACTAATTCAAAATTATTTTAACAGTAATTCAAAGATGTCATGTGCTTTTTGCATTGCATTGACATTTGCGCTGATGGTGCAAAAGCAACAGTGGGTAAAACTGCTGGGACCTCGGCACAAATCATAGTGGCACCAAACTACTAAAAGTCACTGAATTCTCCACCACCACGTATTTGCAGAACAGCAACAAAAAAAACACCAGTTTTACTTCAAAATTTCCTTGAATCAGCAAAAAATGTTAACTTTATTAAATCTTGGCTTGGGAGCGCATAAAATGGGAAGTATATATGGCATTACTGAATAATGACTGGTCTCCTAGAAATGCACTTGGGCGGCTGAGTTACAAGCTGATCTAGCAGCCATTCTCATGCAACACCGTTTTTACTCGAAAGAATGACTGACAGACAAACTATTCAGACCGGGTATTCTGGACACATTTTCTGAAAAATGAATGAAGTCTGCCTGTCACTTCAAGGAAAATAACTAACTATATTTGCTGGCAATGATAAAATAGGAGGTTCTTCAAAAATTATAATTTGGGAAAATTCTATTATACACTGTGAACTTGACAGCTTTCCAATACTTAAAAACTATTTTTATTAAATTGGTGGTGATGTTTTTGATATTATAAAATAAAATGGATCAATATTTAGAAGACCTGCATATTTCAGTGAATCAGCATTCTCCCATGTGACCAATGCATAGTGCTACAGTCTCATGCATGGGTTATAATAATTTCATTGCAATATATGTAAACTGCAAACTGAAACTAACTTCAAGAATTACCACTCATCAGGTTTCAATGAAGTATCAAAGAAAAATATCCATAATTAACTGAAAAGACATTAAAAATAGGTCAGATTATCTTTGTATACTTCAACCCAACTAATATCACAACAGATTAAATATGAGAAACAGGTATGAGAATTCAGGTATCTTCTATTAAGCTAGCTATTAGAGATTTGTAAAAAGTGAAACAGGGAGTGCCCTGGTGGTGTAGTGGCTTAAGGCTTCGGCGTTGGCGCTGTCGGCGCTGCGGCCTGGGTTTGATTCCCAGTCAGGGAGCTACCCGCATACCAAAAAGCAAAAAAAAAAAAAAAAAAAGGTGAAACAATGCCAGTCTTCTCAGTGATTTTGTAAATATAGTTATTTTTCTTAATGAATGTGTTGTTATAACAGGTATAGGTTTTTCATTTTTTAATACATTTTCAAGTTAAATTTATTTAAAGTTAAAATATTTTCAATTTTAGTTTCTAAAATGGTAAGTATCTATAGTTATACCCCACACAAACCTCTCTGGGGCTCTTCAGGAGTTGTTAAGCATATTTTAAAAATGGTCTTAAGACCAAAAGTGTGAATGGAGGTATATTGCAGTCACTGTAATGATACCATTTCTGGCCTGGAGTTGTTCTGAGCCTACTTCCTCTCCATTTTTTCCTTCCCCTTGTCCCATGAAACACTTAGAGAAGGTTCTCTAAACCCTAGTTTTGAAATTTATATTTGAATAATATTCAGGCTTTAGAACTTATGTTATTTAGTGGCTTCATTATTTTGGTAAAACAACGAAAATAAGAATTAATTCCATCTTTTCTATTGAGGAAAAATTTTCCAGCAAACATAGAGAAAAAAATATTATCTTCTTTTTAAAATAATTTAATGATCTAACCTTTGAGATAAATATATTCCAAGTGTTTTACTAGACCATTTAAGCTAAACTAATTGATTGAGGGCTGAACTATTTGGTTAAATGTGAGTGATGAATAATAAAAGAATGTTTTAGCGAAGGGTATATTTTTATAAAAACTTTTATTGTTGCTGTTCATATTTATGGTTAACTAACTAGCTAAATAAGAAGTAAATGTAACATAATTCAATTATGGTCTGTAACAATAAATTTAACTTGATTTAGAATACCAATTCTGCCATCCTTTCGACAAAGAAAGACTGACTTCAAGATGTATTATTTCAAACATTACATATTCCAAATTATATTCTTAAAATATTAACAATATTTTTAAATGAATAAATAATTAATAATTTCATACTACCTGAAAGCTTAACAAAGTAATTTTTCACATACAATCTCATTTCCTATTCCCTATCATGTTAAATATTAATTCATTCAACATTCACAGGTCTCTAGTACTATCCTAGTTCTACCTTTTACCCAATTTTAATCAAACAAGCCTGAAAAAAATACTTTCAATTTAAGTCAAGTAAATCTGCTCACGCGATGAACATGACTACTGTTTCTACTCCTTTATACTAGCCCACTTTCTTTACTATAAAATGTGTGATTAAATTACTAAGACAGAATAAAATATAAAACCTTCCTTTTCATCTGTTACTCCTTTTATTTATCGATAAATGTCACTGTGTTTGGCATGAGTTGACAACAGTACGTGGACATATATTTAAATGATAATCTAGGTCTATTGACTTAAATGAAAATAATGAGATAATTCAGGAGTGACTCATTTCCAAATATTATACAAACATAATATAAACTATTATCACTGTTACTAATAGCAGTTACAACTCTTCTCTGTTTTCTCATTAGATGATCACAAAAAGCAAAAATTACAGCATGACTTAAAAGACAGTTTATCTTCAGAACTGTGTAGGATTATTTAAGATTGATGACTGCCTGATATATGAGTGAAATCCTCAGCCCATTCATGTAGCTTCACAATAAATATACTGACATTTTGACTTCAAATTTAAATCATCAATCCTTAGTGTTTCATTATGATTAAATCTAACCTTTCAAATTGAGAGCAAACTGTAGCATTTCAAGTGAAGACTAAAACCAATTCATAAAATGCTGAATCATAACTATAAAAACACTGAACAATGGCCACATTGCTCTTTTCATGTATATAAAGATTCAAATGAATCCAATGTTATTTTGACAACTGAATCTTAAAGGAAAAAAATAATAAATAGCTTTACCTACTCAATACAATGAGTGGAAATGTGTAAGTACTCAAGGAAATGAAGTAAAACCCCTATTTTTTTGCATAAAAATTGAGCTATTAACTATTTAACAATTTTCTTAACACATTAACCAAATAATAATTTAAATCTAAAAATGACTGAATTACTCAATCAAAGGTAGTAGAACAGCTTGAAATAGCTATTTTTACTAGATGAAATGTAATATTACAAATCTCATATTTCCTTCATGCTTGTATTTTCCATTTGGAAACAAATGATACTGCATAGAGTATATCAGTGTCTCTTATTTGACCCCTTTTAAAGTTAAAAAAAAATGAATAAGAAAAACAAACAAAAAATCACAGACACAGACAACTGTTTAGTGGTTACTAGAGAGTAAGGGGGAAAGGAGGGATGGTAGAGGGTGAAGGAGGTCAAATACGTGGTGACGGAAGGAGGGCTGACTCTGGGTGGTGAGCGCACAATGCAATGTACAGATGATGTGGTACAGAATTGCACACTTGAAACTTTTATAATTTTACTAACCAATGTCGTCCCAATCACTTTAAATTTAAAAAATAATAAAGTTTGAAAAAAAGAAAGAGAAAAATATTTTCAAACACCTGGGTAACCAGAGATGATTTTAATGAAAATGTCGGAACAGTCGTTATTGCGGAGGGGACTGTAGTTGGACCTTTTGAGGTGCTTCATTCCTTTATGTAAATGTATGTGGATGGTGGTAACCCAGGAGTGTTCGTTCTGTGAAAATGCATCAAGCTATATACGTTTGACTTATTCACTGTTTTGTATACAGATTCCACCTCAGTAGAAATTTCACCTAATGAAGAACTAATAAAGAAAATGTTTATTTTCTTAAATCAGAGAAAAACTTGCCAAGCACCCACAACTGGAGACTTGCAAAGGGAAGATGGTTCAAGAAGGCCAACATGTAACTCCTAAGAACTGTGCTTTGATTTGGAGCCATCAATCACCAGGTGACCTCCTTGAGGACCTGGAGAATTTCATGGAAATAGGATTACCAAAGAATTACTTTCTTATCCTACAGTTCCTGGTATGGAAATGCAAATAAAGACACATCGGATTCATACTACCTAAAACTCTTCATCTAACTCAAATTTTCAGATTTCTTAAGCAAATTTATTGAAGCAAAGGTGAAATTTACTGAGAAAAAAGAAAAGGCCCTAAAATTGCTAAAATTTAGCTTAAATTGTAAATAATAATAACATAATAATTATATAATATATAATATTTAAGAGGGAATATATCAGGTACTATTTTATTTATAATATATAATTCAAATGTGATATGTTCATATTTCTCTCTATATAAAATAGTATACATGTGCATATAAAATAGTATTTAGAATCCTGAGGTATTTATTGTTTTCAGACATCAACAATGGGCTAAGTGTTTCCTCCTCTTCCAGGAATAAATCACTTATAGTAATTTATATATTCACATACTACCTGGAAAAACGGTTAAGATAATTAAATCTTCACTGTAAAACAAGACCATAAGTATGAGTAAAATCTTTATTTTGTAGGACCAAATTACCCATTTAACAACACTCTCAGAATGATTGCAAGGAAGTGTTGACATCAATTTTGTTTCCATGTAAATTTTAGATATAACTGTTATAACTGGCATTAAAATAAAGATTTGTTGGAAATGTTTATGATACGATTTTTGATTGAAAAAATAAACCTCTTAGTAATCTGTTAAAAAAAAAATTTAGAGTCACTTGATTTTCTGAGAAGCTCTCTGGAATTAAAATGAAATTCAGATCAATTATGCGTCCCCAAACCAAACTCTTTGCTCACTAAAATCTATGGACTGGTATCTATTGAAATCATAGTCTAAAAAAGCAAATGAGGTAATGTATCTTAACAGGTCTCAGACAAACTACTTTATAAAACAAAATCATACTGTGTTGATTCAGAAGCTAAATAAATTTCAAGAACATTGATTTTTCACATGCCCAATAATCCAGTCACTTTCAGTGTTTCATCATTGATATATCAGCTCATATTTGAAATAAATCTTTAATTCCATGACAGGAAAGGAATTATTTTTCCTGTAAGAGTATCAAATGTAGCTGTAAACCACACAGACTATACTGAAATGGCTATTTAAATACTGATCATTTCATTCATTTTCTTAAAAAACTGTGCATAAGAACAGCACATCCTCTCAGATATTATAGGAGATCACTAAAATTAGGATGAAAGAGTGTGGCCAGATGCAAGGTCACACACGCTGCTGGAGCAGGGCCCCAGCTCCCGCCCAGCCATCCTACAACAGAAGTAGCTTTTGTTAGCTACAACTGGGGGTTGTTGTCACGTGAAAAGCTGATTAGAAAACAAAAATAAACAAACAGAAAGATGGTACCTAGAAGGTGGGTACTGTTACATTCAGCTAAAATACATAACACTGGCTTCAAAGCCAGGAGGTAAGTAACAGGTCAGTGTTAGCGGAGACGGGAAAGAGACGAGCCTTGTGCGGTGTCAAAACAGCCGGTAAATCTTCCACAACCTGTTTAACGTATGATCGAGGTGGGTGTGGACAACCAGTTCTCAAAGGACAATAGTGCCAATGTAAGCTAGTTATTATTGCTAAAAATGATAAGCTAATACAATAAAGAAGTGAGCTTAAAAAAAGTCTTGTTTTCAGGAAGGATGAAAAAGAACATAGATAAAAAATTCAAGGTGAGTTGGCATGCCTTCTGTTAAAAGTCTGTGGTTGAATTAAGCTGTCCCCACAGCAAAACCATTCATTTGGACAAAATACTGTAAGAAGGGAGATCAAAAGAAGCCTGATAAGCAAAAAGTACCTGTAATTGGACAGGGAGGGACGGAGAAAAAGAGGGAGAAGGAGAGGGAGAGGGAGAAGAGGAGAAGAGAGGAAGAGAGAGATCCCAGACACGGACATTTCCTGTAAAGAATTGTGAGCAGGCACGTGTGGCTGACTAACCAAATCAACAGACAAAAACAACTATATTTATGAGGTCGCTGTGCTATCTGAAGTACCATCATCCTAGATGAAAAGAGACGATGGCTGCTGAGGACATGAAAAGACCGTATTTCATTTTAGTCAACAATAAACAGCATGAAGAGCTGACACACGCTACACCATGGACGAATATACCACGCTAAGTGAGAGACACCGGTCACGCAGGAACACATACGGTACGACTTCAGTTAGGCGACCTGTCCACAGCAGGCAGGGAAATCCACAGTAGGGAGACAAAACACTCGAGGCGACCGCCTAGGACTGGGTGGGAGGTGGGAGCGGAAGAAAACGGGGCGTGACTGCCAATGGAGAGGGGGTTTCTGTGGGGGGCGATAAAAACGTTCTAAAACTGTGGTGACAGTTGCACAATTTTGTCAATATATAAAAACCACTGAACTGTACACTTTAAATGGGTAAATTATACAGTGTATGAGTTATTATTTAAAGAAAGTAGTTATTTAACAAAAAGTGGGGAGCCCCAACTTTTCAGGTAAGAGACAGGCTGTGAAAACTTCTCAGTATCAGGAGACAATGTTCTACAAATTCATGTTTCTGCAGTCAAGGCTTTCTAAAAAGTAAGTACTGGCAGCCTTGGTTAAAGGATGATTAAATAGCAAACAAATCTGGGAAGTTAAGCATGGGGACCTCCAAGAATATGCAGGGAACCTCTCCCCCAGAAATAGGTGTTTACATTCCAGAGCAAAGGTCCCTCTCTCCATACCAGGGGGTGGGGAGGCACATGTGCCTGCTGTCCTACAGAAGTTCCATTTCTCCTGGGGTACTAAAACCCAGTGCATGCACAAAATACATCCGATTGTCACTGTGTCACCCTGTGGTAATATGAGGCACAGAGAAGTGATACAAGCTGCTATGAGAGAAAATAGTTGGTCTCCATGTCAGAGTTCTCAAGATTGTTAATATATATGTGTACCTGTGTCCCTAAATACATATATGTGTGTGTATACACGCATTAATGCATATATGTGTATGCAGTGCAAGTATAGTAACATATCAAACCCTTCATAGTTCAGATTCAACACTCAGATTCCAAAGAAGGTAGATTCTGCCTTGCCCCCTGCAGAACTGACTAAGAAAGAGAATGGAAACAAAAGAATTACCCAGAGGGCAGAGGTGAGAGTCATGAACAACACACTAGGGTATTGCTCCCAGAAACCTCAGCAAAGATTCCTACTCCCAAGGAAAGAGACAGTAAAACATTTGACCAACAGTTCAGAAATGCTCTGTTCAGGGACTCTGGGCGCCTTCCACTCCCTGCTTTGCAATGGGAGCATTATCATGGCTGTCCGGTGCCAGGTCACCACTGAATTTTGAATGTGGAAGGAGAGGCCACTAGGTAGCTGGCCACGTTTACTTCAAAGTCATTAAACAATTGGATGGGACACTTGAGTTTATTCCTTCAGGAGGGAGCTGGGCAGTGGCTGTATTTTACATATGGGGGAGAAAGTAGAATGGAGCCGATTTCATTGCTGTTCACAATTCTTCACAATTCTTCCTCTTCTCCCATCCGCATTTGGTAGGAGGAGTATATTTTCTCTTTTATATTTATTACCTATTTGACAAGCAATGGATTTGGGTTTATATCTAGCAAAGGAAAAATAATTACACAAATAAAGGTTAGTGCACACAAAAAAAGCAAAGTGCTAAAACAAAGAATTTAAGACCATGATGAAAATAGGGTGACAATGAAGATACAAGCCCGCTCAACATGATGAACCAAAGGACAACTCTTCGTATGCCAAAATAAGCCTGCTAACCTTGTTAGGATACGTATTCATGTAAAATTAGTCTCTGTATCTCTGTCTGAAAAAAGCACTTAGGCCTTTCTAATTGTTTTTATCTATGGCAGTAAATAATTGCAGTGATTTATCCCTCAGACTCTATGAAACTCGGATTTGCAACTCAGATTTATTCTCAAGACCAATAAAGTCAGTACTTTCAGTTTAACTAGCACAACAATGAATTCATTCATTTTGCTACAGTATAACCTAAACTGTGAATTTCACAGTACTAAGCTGCTGTATTAGAGCTTTTTTACAGCAAACCAGCACAAAGCTGTGTCAGCTATAATTGAGTTTCACACACGAAATGATAAATAGCCGCAAAGGCTGTTTGGCCTGCTGCCAAATGGAGTTGTCTGATAAGACTATTACTGACCACGGACGCCTGACCTTTCTACTTGAAAGTGAACGGCCTCATCTCTCATCAACATCCACTCTGACATTTTTGATGCAAAAGACTTTGAAAAACATTATGTGTTACACAGACAAGTGCAATTCAAAACAATGTCATTCAAAGTTAAAAATCAAAATTGATGACAGTTGTTAAATCTTTGCCAAAAATTATTGCCCCAAAGCCACAGGTATGTATAGATCATCCAGGGCCTGGAAATGTCTTATCCTAAACACTCACATAACAAAGAAGATAAGGAAACTTCACTTTATTTTTAAGCCCGTAAAAGTAATCTTTAGGCAATGAGAATTTCAGACCAGCTGTGTGAGCTCTGGAGCTCTTATACAATGACTGTCAAAGGGCTCGATATTGAAATATAGTCCCCATGACAATTCAATGTGCTTTCTTCATTAAGCAAATGAGAATCCAATGACAAAGCAAGGACATAATGATAAAAGCCCTTTTGAAAGATAAGGACTTTTTGCCCAAGATTATTGCTCAAAGAGTAACTGATTTTAAGTAGATCATTTAAATATTTCTCTTGCTTCATATAATCACTGCACATAATTCTTTGATATTATTGGTGAATTTAGATCATAAGCATGCTAATAATCTTTAAAGGTCATGTTCTAGCCATGGCCTAATTTTATCCTCAATTATTTATTTTCCCATCACAGCTCACAGAGACACACACCTTTCCTTATACATCTTATTTCGCTTAGCATGTCTCACAATCACTTCTGTTCAATTCATTATGAGCTGGGATGGAGCCATGACTTCTTTCATACTCGATATTCGTGGTCTCATCATCTGAAACAGGCTCTACAGGAAGGTGATACAAATGTAAAGAAGCATGTGTAGTTGCTTTGAGTCTACCTGAATTCCACATCTAGAATGTTTGCAAAAACATAGTTGTGGCAAGTAGATGTCATTAACATGCAGAAATACAAAAGGTTTCTAGTACTTGCAAAACACTAGCAGGAACAGAAAACGGTATGTGATCAACAATGAAAGACAGTAAAGCACATTATAAAACATGTTGAAAAACACATCCAGATGTTAACCACATTAAACCTTCAGACATTCAGATAATAACAAATGCAACACAGTACACAGAGTTTGCTCTTCAACATAATCCTAGTTAGGGCAAAATTCTGACAAGAATTTCTGCTTCACTGCAAATGAACATGAACGTTCCTTAATGCAATGCATTCTGTTTTAAAGGTTTTACTACACACATAATTGCTCAGGTCTCTGTTCCAGCTTAGTCAACAAATGACTTGAAAGTGGATGGCCCATTAACAATATACATTTTCTAAAAGTCAACATTAAGTGGGAAAAGATGAATATGTATTATATGCTCCGCCTATATCACTTCCTAAAATCTGATGTTTTAAAATAGTATAATTTATAAATTCTTGAGACTAAGAGTATTTAAACACTTGCCCTTTAAATAATGAGTTTAATAGGGCAAAGAAAAAAGCAGCAACATTTGTTACAGTTCTATTTTTTAAATAATACCTATGAGTTACATTTAATGATTCTTTTTAAAACTAAGAGTCAGACCTAAGGTGGTATATATATATTGTTTTGAAATATTATCCCAAAAAGTTTCCACAAGTTACAACCATTTCAAAACGACTTACAAATGCAATTTTATTGAATGAAAACATGCTTCTTAGTGTTTACAAAGAAAAGAGGCTCTGTCTGAAATGAATAGGCAACAAGGGGGGAGATAAAAAGTTTTGTCCTAGCACACTGCTATTAAGCAAAACAAATTGTCAAGAACAGGGTTAAGCAAAGTCTATCTGGCTTTAATGCTAGCAATGGACAAGGAATTTCTGGGGCTACTGGAAATCTTCATTCAGAAATCAATCCAGAAACATCTGAATTAAAGCAGGAATCAAAAAACTCCCAATAAATAAAAGCTCATGGCCAGACAGCTTCACAGGTGATTTCTATCAAACACTTAGAGGAAAATTAACACCTCTACTTCTTAAATTATTGCAGAAAATTGAAGAGGAAGAAATGCTTCCATACTCAATTCTACAAAGCCAGCATTGCCCTGATAATAAAACCAGACAAAGACATCACAAAAAATAAAATTGTAAGCCAATTACCTTTCATGAACATAGATGCAGAAATTCTCAAGAAAATACTGGGGTGCCAAAAAAATGTATACACATTCTTAAGAGTTGTTATCTACGTATTAGACACTGATGGTAACCACTTTACACACCTGTAATTGCAGAAGTCAAACAAAACTTGTATTCATCTTTTGTTATCAGTATATATTGAGTACTACAACCTTAATACAGTTTTTTCCTTTCTTAAAATGTGTATACTTTTTTTAGAACCATCTGTATTAGCAAACCAGATTCAATACATAAACAGGATTACACACTATGACCAAATGGAATTCAGGCAAAAATGCAAGGAGGTTCAACATTTGTAAATCAATCAACGTGATATATTGCAGTAATAAAATGAAGGATAAAAATCATATGATTATCTCAATAGAGGCAGAGAAATCATTTGACAAAATTCAATATCCTTTTCTGATAAAAAATCTCAACAAAATGGCTATAGAAGGAACACACTTCAACATCATAAAGGCCATGTAAAACAAACCCATAGTTCCTATCACACTCAATGGTAAAAGCTGAAAGCTTGTCCCCTAAGATCAAAAAGGTAAGGTTCCCATCATCACTACTTCTTTTCAACAATAGCACTGGATGCCTTAGTCACCGCAATCAGACCAGGGAAAGAAATAAAAGGCGCCCAAGTCAGAAATGAAGCAGTAAAACTCTCACCATTTTCAGATGTCATCTGAAAGGAGGAAGCTTACCATCTGCAGCAACATGGATGGACCTCGAGGGCATTATGTGAAGTGCAATGGACAAAGAAAGAAAAATGCCATGTGCAGAACCTAAGAAACAAAATGAATGAAGAAACGAAAGAGAAACAAACTTACATCACAGAACATAAACTGATGGTTGCCGGTGGAAGGTAGTGGGGGTAAAGGCGAAAAGGTGAAAAAGATTAAGTACAAATTGCCACTTATAAAAATAATAATGGGGATTTAAAGGACAGCATAGGGAATATAGTCAATAACACTGTAATAACTAACGTATCGTGTCAGATGGGTACTAGACTTAGCGGCGTGATCACTTTGTAAATTATATAAATGTCTAATCACTATGTTGTACACCTGACACTAGTTTAAAACTGTATGTCAACTATAATTGAAAAATAAATTTAAAAAAAATAACAAACAGAATAAACGAACTAAGAACATGAACAGTTCACAGGGGTAAAAATGGCCTGTAAACATAGGAAAATATTTTTGACCTTAGTCTTACTCAAGAAGTGAAATTTAGAACCACTCTGAAATAACATTTCATATTTATCAATTGGCAAAAACCCAAAGTTTGACAACATACTCTTCATACGGTTGGTGGGAAAATAGTGGTAAAAGCTATAAAAATTATAAATGTGATTACCATTAAGCCAGCAATCCCATTTGGAATTTATATTATAGTTACACATGTAACACATAAAAAAATCTCTGATGTACAAAGTTTTAAAGACTGATAAGAAAGCGAGTGTTCATTTATAGGGGCTAAATAAACTATGATACAATATGTACCAGTAAAAAAAATAAAGTTTACAACGCAAAGATACTGAGTTCATACTGTTAAATGACAAAAGTGATGTGTAGCAGAAGATACATACCATATTTCTTCATTCTAATGTAAATTTTTTCACGTTTTAATATTTCTGACACTGATGTAGTTTATAATCAATGTCATGTTGCCGTTTAATTGTCAGCATTGTTTCTTTCTAGGTGATACATAAAAATTTTGTGCATTGCACTGCATGATATCTTGGGTTTGAGGAAATATGGAAATACACGTTATTTTTGTGTAAGGAATGAGGCAAATGATTATAGATTTGCATTTGTTGACATCTGTATTATAAAAAACTTGGAGAGACATATGAAAAAAGTGCTCTGTAGGAGCAGGGGGTGAGGGAGCAGACACGGGAACGGCTCCATGTGCAAATACTCCATTTGTAAATTTTCATTTTGTTCTAATTTTTTTAACTATGTAAATGTATTGTTTATCAAAAAAAAAATAAACTTAATTAAAAGTAAAATACACTGAAAAATTAGTTTAAAAATAATGTTCTAAAGAGTCTGCACCTGCTTTTTACTCATAATATCATATTCTTGCTAAGATAAAAATCTGTGTTTTGGTCCAATATTGGGCATTTGCTTCATATTTAGGATCTAAATTCTGACAAAGAAAGTTAGGGTAACAGCCAATCCCTGTAGATATGATCAATATACTATCTTTATGGTCACTTCTAGTTGAAAATATTGCTACCAAAATTATGTTGCTAGAATTTAAAATCCTTAACTACAACAAAAAGCTGGAATGTGACTTTAGTAATTAGATATCGTATCTTCAATGAATATGCTTTATTTTGTTTAATGCTCCTGTGTTTAATTATTGAATTCACTTCATAAATAAAAGTCTGGCAGAAAAAGGAGATGAAGCAATTATAACTCGTTCCCTTTCTTATAAACTTCAACATTAAGAAAGGACTTAACATCATATCCCTCTTCCCCCAGCTGAAATAACAAGTCAACAAGATTTAATAGCCTGCCCCAAGCGTGCTGGCCGCTCACTGGGTGTGACATAACCTCTGCCAGACGAGATTCTATGTGCCTACACTCAGACAAAGTTATTCCACTGTTATCATCGACTGCCAGCTTTCAGCATCAAAGTCACCTTCGTGTGAAATCCAACCAACATTCATCTTAAGAAATATAAAAAGGAATTCTAAGCACAATAATGAGGCATATTAAGTAGAGTAACAACCAGATAAAGGATGACAGTACGCAAGCTTCCACCAAATATTTCACTCATCAGGTAGCAAGACAGTAAGGTTTTATAAAGGTTAAACTGAAAGGAACCATAGTCATTGTAATTGTTACTTATTATGCATTATGCTCCTTGCAAGCACTTTCTGGAGCATTTAGTTGGTTTTCACCATCCTAATTAAACTTACTGTTGTTATTAAAATACCTCCTGGTTGTTCACTAATGAGCAGGTAATTTGCTAATTAGAAGATGTAAAAAATGACTGAGTCTTAACAAAATAAGGAAAAAATATGTTCCTGTATTAATCTAAAATTACACCTTAACATAGAATTTGAATTAGTATATGATTATACTTTTGAATTAAAAATCAAGTACAACAGTCAACAGAGACATCAAAGTGAAACAAATCTTAACAATGCTGGATCTTTTAATAGGTTGTTGGCATATATGGCATACCCGAACAATTCATCTGAGACATACTTTTATTTAATATATTTTTTTCCTTGATAAAATAGATCCATCAAAATGAAATGGATTAAACAAATTTAATTAAGCAAATTCTAATTCTGAATTAATCTGTAAAGCAAAATGAGATATTTTTATATAGAAAAAAATTATCCCAATATATCTCAAAGAATTATTAAAATATAGTGGTCCATTTTACTACACAATTAATGAAAAGAGTATAACGGTCTAAAACATCATTAACTCTAATTTGTAAAATGTTAAGATTACTAACCTACAATTCAAGATAATAAAATTCTGTACAATAATCATTTAGCCACATTAAGTTTCCAGCCACCACAAGATTCTACAGCCAAGCTTTAAAACCCTCTGAAATTTTCAAAGTTTTAAAATGAAATGCGATTGGTATTTTGTTTCTTTGTTTGTTTTGTTTTGTTTTAACCTAATAACTGGGTAGTTGCTAAACAATGTGTGTTAAGCAAATAAAACCTTCTTGACAAATACTTTTTACATGACCTGGCTGACAAACAGGCACACACTACTTACTATGTCTTTTCCAAAACTGGATTGCAGCAGCCAGTAACTGAAATATGGTTCACCAACCAGCATGGAATTAATTGGTTATTTATATGTGACGCCCTCGCTTCTGGGCTGACTCCAGGAATCAGGGTCAGAGCCCCTGGGCGGGACACCTGAGTGCACAATCAATCTTACCAACTTACTTTAGTGTATCTCACAAACCAATCCTTTTAATGTACCTTAACATGAAATAGGCTAGGTAGCATGATACGATGATAATAGCATTATTCTAGATAAAGTATATGTAAAAAAAAAAACAAAAAACAAAACAGTAATACTCTCAAGTACTTTGGCAGTTTCACTTTGTTTCAACTGATGGATTAAATAACCTATTGGTAGTCCACAGAGGTTATGATCTAGCTTCCTTACACACTCCACTCAGACTCTTCAAATATTCATAATAGTATAATTTAGCAATACAACTGCCCTAAAATAAGTGCATTTTAATTATATTTTGCATTTCAATGCATTTTCTATACAAAAAATAATTTTATGCAACTTGTATCAATACCCTGAGATAAAAAAAATAGCCAAAGGTTATATGTAAATAACTAATTATATAAAGGAAGCAAAACCGATTTACTGCTTAATCCATGTTAGCTCATCTGTTAAGCAAATAATTATTCTGAAAGCAATAAACTGTCCACCTCTATGTGCAATATTTTATATTTAATGATATAGTACAAGACCAGCTTTTCTCATCTTGATTAGGAAACTATGGGCCTTACATGGAATTGCTCAAACAATTATGTATGGTTTTTGAAAGTCAAAGCTAACATTCTAATTACAAACCGTACTAGAGTCCACAATGTCAGTACTTCAGGATGTAGTAAGAGAAATAAGTAGTCAGTATTTTTAGTGAGAGGACTTAAAAGAAATGATGACTTCTGGATATTTACTTAACAATTTTAGATATGTTACTTGAAGACACAGGCCATGTATAGATCATAAATTTGGATGTTATTGTACTCTAAATTATTACCAGTTGGAGAGTTTGTGTTTCAAAATCATTAAGTCAATTTCCTAAGAAAGGAAGTAGTGTCAAGGCAGATAAATACATACTGCTCTAAATACACTATGTAAAAGACTAGTACCTGAGTGCTGTTAAGTCTGTGACATACTTTAACACAATATATTAATATGGTACACATTTATAACTGCATGATATAATGACTATTATATAGTCTTCCTAACGAACATAAAAACTAGTTATTTATTTATAATTTTTTTTAAATTTAAATGAAGGAAAAAATAGCAGAAGCCAAATTTTATTATTATTTTCCATTTACTCATCGTTCAAAGATTTTACAACATAGTCTGAGTTTGCCAATATTTCAATTTAATTCTCCGAATTTATAATTTAGCTTACTATGCCTTAAATTTCTTACTGAAATCCTTAGTAATTTTCCCTATATGATTATTATAAACTTGAGTGAGAACCATGAGTTTTTGAGAGGTACTCCATTGAAGTGTGGTTTTAAAAACTATTCCTCAGACTTACATAGCTAGAATGACATCCTGGAATTCTTATAAACATCTCTTTAAAATTATATTCTAAATGAATGACTTTACTAGAAATAAATATGGAAGAGAAAAAATATAACAAACAATCAAAATGTAATATATGATGAAAATATTAGTTTATACATTTGATTTCTCATTGATCGATATGAAATACTAATTTTAAGATAGTAATAATTTATAATTGCAATTTTTATTAGAATTTTAAATTAAATGCTATAATCTACCTAACAGGGAGTAGAGTATGCTGCAATTAGAGTCAGTAATGTGGAAAAAGAATGTACATTCACATTTACTTGTGTATGTATAAAAAACTTCAAAAGAATACACACAGACATACACAAAAAAGAAGCTGATACCACTGACTGACTCTGAGGAGGAGAGAATTGAGTGACTAGGGAATGGGGCACAAATTTTCAATTGTGAAACAGATATATCACCTACTAAAAATACATAGTAAAACAGTGCAAAGAAGTAGAAGGAACAGTGCTAGCTTGATTTGCTAGCAATCTGCCCATGTTTATATCCAATAAAGAATGACTTCTAAAAATCTCTTCCACTACTAAAGTTTTGTGATATTAAATTCAAAAACATATGGAAAACATGTCTAGAAAAAAAAAAAGAGGAAAAAAAATTCATGCCTGTCCCTAGTGACTCAAGGAACAAGATCAAACTGGCCACACAAAATGAGCTTGAATGGGCTATGGGAATGAAGAAATGACATCTGATTGCCTGCCCTGTTCAAAGTATTGGTTACAGTGTAATAGTGGACTTCATTTCAAAATAATTAATATACTAAAATAGCTAACATTTTCTACATTTGAGTCATAAATGGATCTAATACCATGTTCATTCAATTCACTTTAATGGTTTTACCTCAATGTCACAATTAAAGTATAGGAATCATTTCAGTGAATGACAATACACCAAATTAGAACATAAGTATGCCCATATCAAAAGAATTTAAAATAAATAAATACAATATACTATGTAGCAAGAAGACCAGTGATTTGTAAATCATGACAGTACATGTCAAATGTCAGTTTAGCATTACTTTCAGTACAGCTGTGTATCTTGGGGACGAGAAAGTAGAATTCCTTCCCTAACAATATCAACCAAAATAGGCTTTTCCAAATTATACTATTTTGAAATCTGCTGAGCTCTTTAGTTGAGAATCCCTATTACACAGTGAACCACTACTAGTGATGGAGGGTACACAATATCTGCATGTTTCAATTTATTACATATTTACTGTTCCTTATAATATGGTTGAGTTATTGAGAAAACCAATTCTCAGGATACTGATATTATTGTAAAAGCACTTCTATTCTGAAATAAAAAGACAAAGTAAGTGATTAAGATAACTATATACTGTTAGATGACTAAACTAATCTCTGGACAATTAATAAGGAATGCATTATAATAATTATGTTCAAGTCATAATAAAGTCATTTTGTTGGAAGCATTTTTTTCTTTCAAATTAGAGCCAGTAGAATATATTTTAAAAGCTCACAAAGACAAGAAATTTTAGCTTACAAAATTACACATACTGCTCAATTCTGTATTAGGTTTAAATGTCTGTATAAATGCCTAAGTGTTAACAGTATTCAGCTAAAAACAAAAATGAGCACAGTGTAAGAGGCCTGCAGTGGTAGGAGGTGGGATGCTCAAACACACGTAAAAATTACGGTACATTCTTTAAATGAGGGCACTTCTGTATTGTAAACAGCACTTTACAAACTATGAACAATATTAACGGCGAGTACTGGTAACATTATCACGCATACACTCAACTTTTAATGTGTCAAATCCTGTATGTTAATACAATTCAGAAAAATTCTATTTCTATCATTCCACAAAAGATCATACTCCATTGCCTTGACAAAGACATTATTTTAACAAGGGCAATGCAAAATTAGATAAAAGAAAAATTCTTTTACCAACCAATTAGATGTAAGACAGAGAATATGTAGTAGATTTAAATAAAACAAAAATGGCTTTCCTTTTTAAACCTCTATTCTTTTTCATACTGACCCACATAAACGATTGCAAATGGGAAACAGTAATGTCAGACTTCAAGATGAGTTGTAATTTATTTGATTTGCTGTAGTATATTCATTAAGATTCCATTTATATTACAAGCCACCAAAACTAAATAACTAGTTAAAATGTGTGATTTTTCTGTTTTAAGTTCAATCAATTATGTGGTTGCCTTATCTACATAATAACTATACCTAGTGCACAAGTGAAAGGATTCATTTTGGACTAAAGCATTTGAAGTAAGTTCCTCCACAACAAAAGGCAGGAAAGTAGGGTATACACACCCTGTATGTACAAGGGACCCATGGAAGCAAACATCCTCTGAAGAGTTATCTACACTTGGTGGTTTAAATTCTCTCCTTCTACTCATATTCTTCTCTCACTGCTATACTGAGATATTCACATATATACAATTCACCCATATAAACTGTAAATTAAATGGTATTTAGCATATTCACAGAGCTGTACAACAATCATCGCAATCTAATCTTAGGGTATTTGAGCACTTTCTTACATTTTGACACTGTAAGGAACTCCAAATTTGGCTGGTATATTTCCTTTCCAGTTCTAGAATCAGCCAATTCTCTAAGGAGCTCTGGTTCTTCTTATTGGAAAACTGTGTTAGAAAACAAGATCTCTGAACTACCTGTGCTTTCTGCAGATACGATGTTGATGCAGATGGTGGAAAATTTTAAAATTACTAATGCAACATTTAGGCTTCTTATTGATCTACTCAGATTTTGTTTCTTCTTGAACCAGTTTTGCCTTTCTAGGAATTTTCCATCTCACCTAAATTATCCAATTTTTGACATACAGATATACATAGTGGATCCATAGAATACTTACTTCTGGAAGGTCAGTAATAACATCCCCTCTTTCATTCCAGGTTTTAGTAAGTTGAGTCTTCTCTCTTTTATCCTTGGTCAGTCTAGCTATTTTGTCAATTTTGTTGATCTTGTCAAGGAATCAACTTTGGTTTTCACTAATTTTTTTCCTGTCATTTTCCTGTTCTCAATTTAATTAATGTTTCCCCTCATCTTGCTTTGGTATATTGTGTATTCATTTTCATTCCTATCAAAATAGTTTGTAATTTCAGCCATATTTCTTCAAATATTTTTTCTGCCCCTCTCTTTCTCCTTGCCTTCTGGTACTCCTATTCTGCACACGTTGCTGCCCCTGTTGCTTTCCACATTTTACTGAGGTTCTGTTCTTCTTCATTCTTCTTTACTTCCATTCTTCATGTTTCAAGTTCTCTATTGATCCACTTTCAAGTTCATGAATTCTTCCTTCTGCTGGTTCAATTCTATCGCTGAACCTCTCTAGTAAATTTTTCATTGTGGTTTTGTACTTTGATGTCCTGATTTTCCATTGGTTTCTCCTTTTTATAATTTCTATCTCTTTATTGATATTCTCTATGTGATGATGCATTTGCATCCTACCTACCTGTACTTCTTTAATCAGGGTTTCTTTTAGCTCTTCGGACATATACATAATGGCTGCTCGGAAGCCTGTCAATTAATCTAACAGAGGGGCCCTCTCACAAGCAGGTTCTGCTGCTTGCTATTCGTCCTGTGTATGGGCCACAGAGTCCTCTTTCTTTGCATGTCTCATAATTTTTTATTGTTTAAAACCACTGACGTTTTAAGTAATAGATTGTAGCAACTCTGAATAGTGATTTGGTCTTCTCCTCATGAGAATTATAATTTTACAGTAGTCAGCAGCAGCATTTAATTAAGACAGTTGCTAACTCTACTCTTTTATACAGTGTTTCCCTAGCTTTCAGGAGTCCACCATATTCGCTTAGTTTTTCTCTAACTTCACAGAATTCTTTGCTGATTGCTCATCTTCTGACTTAAGTGTCTTAGTCAGCTTAGGCTGCTATAACAAAATGCAACCGACTGGGTGGCTTAACCAAGATTTCTCACAGTTCTGGAGGCTGAGAAGTCCAAGATCAAGGTGCTGGCAGACTTGGTTCTTGGAGAGGGCCATCTTTCTGGCTTTCAGACAACCATCATCTCTCTGCATGTTCATGTGACCTCTTCTTTGTGTGCTAGCAGAGAAAAAACACCCTTGTGTCTCTTCTGATAAGGGCACCAACTTCACGTAAACCTAAGTGTCTCCAAAGCCTTCACCTCCAAATACCATCACATTAAGGCTCAGGGCCTACATCTACGAATTTGGGAGGGAACAAACATCCAGTCCATAGCATTAAATATGAATGACACAGGGGCTTCGTCCTCCTCTTTTGGTGGTATCAGCCAATCCCAGGGCTTTAAATGTTATCTCTACACTGAGAAACCCAAACTCATCTCTCCTGATCAGATCTGTTTCCTCATGGCAGAGCCAACTCCTGCCTCCCTGACTTGTCCAATTGGAAGTCTAATAGACTTCTCAAACAGAGCACATAAAAACTGAACTCCTATCCCTGAAGCAATTTTACCTGCAACCAACTACATCTCAGTTGATGACAACTTTATAGGTGCGCGGCAAAACCCTGAAGTCACGCCCGGTTTAATTCTTCTCACATTTCCCCATTCACCTTGTTATTATCGTCAAAATATATCCATAATCCAATCACCTCTTGCCATATCCACCCGCCCCTGCCCCCCGCCACCTCTTAATCTGAGCCATCATCATCTCTCACCAGGTGTGGTGGCAACCTCCTTACTTGTCTCCCTGTGCCCACCGTTGTCTATCTGTAGTCTATTCTCAACACAGCTGCAGAATTATCCATTTAAAATCAGATCCTTTTAACTCAAATCTCTTAATTCCTCTCTTGAAAACTCTTCAATGGTTTGCTATCTAAAAGGAAAAGTCAAAGTGTAGTTTCAGTGCCAGTGGGGCACATGAGAATCAATTGTGGGCTGTAAAAATAAACACCTCAAGCTGAGCCCGAAATAAATTCTGATTTGTAGGTCTGATGGGAGTGGACAAGTGAAGTGGTACTCAGGGATATATAAATGTATTTTTTAAAGATTTATAGGTGATTCCAAGGGACTACGGGATTGAGAACCATTGCATCAGAGTTGATATGGAGAAGGAAAAGAATCCAAGATATACAGGAGTGACTGTTACTAATATTAGTGCATAGTAAAATGTTGTTTATATTCCATATTAACGACAATAACAGCTACATTGTATAAGTCTGATAAGCAAAGGGCAGTGGAGTGAGTACCTAGTATGCATTAACTCATTTAGCACTAAAAAATGTTATAAAATAGGCTCTACCATGTTTTGTTGATCTAAGACACATTTTGTTTTCACATGTTGATATCTCTGAAATCTGATGTGTCTCACAATCAGTGAAATTGTACAACCACTGCTGGCCAGATGGCAGTGATGATAATAGTTGTCATTGCCTGCAGACACAAACTTGATTATTCCAGTCAATGATAGCATGTGAAGCAAACAAACATTTTTTACCTGTGTCAAAAAGTGATTTATGAAAGCTGGACCATGAATGTGAACAAGTTTTAGTAATAATTTATTTATTTCGCTTCTACTTTCCTTTCTATGTATGAGGGCTGTCCGGAAAGTATTCAACCATGTAATACTTGTATGTGTGTGAACAATATAGTATAAAATCTATATATCTAAGTAATTCTATAAAAGTCCTTTCAATGAGCATAATATAAACAAGGTTGTGGTAAGGGAATATGGTGTCATGATTTAATTGACATGCCTTTTTCTTTCTATTACATCAAATAATGATTGATTGTGTCACAATATTAGATGAAATACAGCTAGCTCATTTCCCTACCACAGATTCATAGGTTATATTACAAGTGGTTAATTATTGAATCCAATCTGTTGAAACTCAGACTATCCTTGATGTTCCCTGTATGGTTGAATTTTGGAATCTTACAGACTTAATTTAAAATTATATCTCTTCCATTTTTTTATTAGTTATAAACATTAAGCACTGCACTAAACTCTCCTTGAATTTCTTATATAGCTAAAAGGGAAATAATATATATCCTTTCTAGTGTGAGGATTAAATACTATTTTTGTAAAATGCCCAACTCCAAATGTTAGGTCATGTTTCCTCTACTTTCCTGAAATTTAGTTGTTTGTGTTACAATTACGAAATAACACAATTATCCTCCTTTAGCAAATACCAATCTTAGAAACCAGGTATCAACCTGGTGATTCTCTTTAAATTTCCATGCATATAATATGTGAGCATGTGAGTGTGTGTGTTTGTGATTTACACAAATACAAGCATTATAAAACCATATCAAGGATTACCCAGTAAAAAAATTTCCCCTGTAAACTTTTGAGGGCCATGGTTTTTGTTCGATTTGTTCACTGCTGTATTCATCCAAAAAAGTGCTTGGAGCAACAGCAGTTGTTGATGAATCTTGTTGAATGAAGGGAAAAAAATGTTTCATTTCACACATAGGTGTCCACCTCACCCATAGTCTTCAATCACATAATATCCCATTGTAAGAAAACAATTAAAATAATTCTGAATGACAAGAATTGTTTTAATATACAAAATGCCTTCCATAAATAACTCTGCATGAAATATTTTGAAAACGTAGGCAGGCATGTATCTTTGGAATATATTCCTAGAAATCTTAATTGTTGTGCTACAGAGTTTTTCTTTCAATTTTGATAGATAACACTCAGAGTGAACACCTTTCATTTTCCTGGTCCAGTATAACCCCCTTGTCTGAAAACAAATCAACATTTTACTTTGGAAAATTAATCCTTTATCTCTTCTCTCTCATTCATGTGAATTTTGTGGGGTTGAACCCACCCCTCAGCTCCAGGGTGAGTATTTGTGTTGAAAATAGGGTTGCCAGGTTGAGCAAATAAAAACATAGGACACCCAGTTAAATTTGAATTATAGATAAACAATGAATATTTTTAGTGTAAAAACACATACATACACATAATACATTGGGGACATATACAAGGGCTGTCCGGAAAAAATCCAGCCATAAATGCCTTTATTTTTCCTATTACATTCCGGACAGCCCTGGTATATACACAGATACATTTGTGTGCATGTATCAGATATATATATATATATATATATATATATATATATATATATATATATATGATTTATGATTAACCAGATTAAAATTGATTGAGAGGAAATCAACATTCCTGGCCATTTCTTATTCTAGGTAAATAATTGGGTCTAAACTAAAGACAGTAACATGCACTAAATAAAGAGCTATAGCTGTAGGAAATTTTTTCATATTGTATACACTATATAGTAAAAGCAACTCTACAAGTTTTCCTTTAGTGTTAGAAATTAATTCTGTGTGTAGTTATGCACAAATTCACATTTATTTCTATTACAAATCCAGCTTACAGAAAACTTTTAATCACTGTATCTCTCTCTACAAATGGTACCACAACAAAGTAAACTGAGATCTTACTTTGAGAATTGTGTACATGTGTGTGTATGTGTGCCATGTGTGGGTGTGTAACTTATTGAAAATATCTTAAAACTATGCATTTCCTACAACTGGGGTTCATTTCTTTGTCTTTATATCCACAGTATTGATCAATCTTTGTGAAATACTGCAAAGTTAACACATCTTTGTTGAATTGAACAAAAGGGAAGCATTACATCTGGGAATAAGTTTACAAATAAGAATCATCAGCTTTCAAATGTTATCTCCAACACATACTTGACTTCTCAATTCAAGTTATTCTAGGAAGACTTAACGCTAATTTTTAAAACTATTATAACAAATAGGCATGCTAAACATCTGTAACTTTTAGTGATGTATAAGATAAAATGGAAAAAATTAAAGCAATGGTAATCATTATATTTTGCAATTCGATAAGAGAACATTATAAGTAAAAATAAGTTTATAGTGAGGCCATTAACTGCAAAGACAGACATTTGTGTACGTGCATTATTTAACAATCATTTAAAAACACTTTTTTGACCAAAGAAAATGTCTTTCACATAAAGCTTTATCTAGACATTAACATGTTTGAATATTATATAAAATACAGATTCCTAAAGTACTAAGAAATTCTACGTTTCAGATAGTGCCTTAATGAGTTTTAATTTCTCCACCCAAAATGACGTTTTTCACTACTCTCGTCCTTCTGTGCCCATTCCCCTCGCTCTGAATAAGTTGGGTATCTAAGGAAGTAGAGTAACTCATTCCGTGAAACATTGCTGCATTACAATAGTAATGTTTAGCTGAGATCCCATTTACTACAAATTCAGCATCTCAGAGAATATTTTATTAACACATGACATGTCCTTAGTAAAGTAAAACTTGATGATATTATTACTTCTCCATTTCTGCACTCATAAGACAGATGTACAAGGAAATAATTAATGCACTTGTCTAATTATTTCTTAGAGGAGCTCCCCCTCTAAGAAATTTCATAATCTTTATAGGGTTTATCACAGAAATGAGTATGGAGCTCCCATATGAAGAGGCAATATTAAAATTCAAGTCCTTTGTAGTTTCATTTCTGTATTTTTAAGAGTCCCTGAATTCCCAGGGGTGTTATTCAAAAGGCATACTATTAATAACAGCCTTCTGATATTAAAATTATACTACAAAAAAAAAAATCCATGTGTGTTGCTGGGAAGCCAAAGCTTCAAATAGTTTTGTGGTTTCTTTTAAGAAGCAATATGCCTGTTTGAATTAACACAATATATTTAAAAATGTCCAAAGATTATTTCATTTTAAAACAGTCCTTATATTTACAAAAACAAGTAGCACAATTCCCACAACAAAATTACAGAAATGCTAAGAAGGAAAAAAGCCTTTAAATAATTTTCATTTACTGTTACAAATAAATTGTCATTCTACTAATCATAAGGGAAAACTGAGGTTCACAGTAATTCGTGTCTTAAGGTTTTGGAAAAAGCACCCATATTAAAATAATAATAATAATAACTGGGATCTTTTCCTTCGAGAAATATTAAAGTTACCCTAATAGTTAAAACTAGATAAAGAGAAGATCAGATAAAAACACATTTTTACTTTCATTCAAAGAGAGTCTACAATTGGAATTATCATATAAACTACAACTAGTCTAGTTAAAAGTCTTTGGGCCTCTGAGACCAAAATGACCAACAATCTTTTAATAACATAATAACTATTATCTAATAATAGGTCTCTGGTAGTCATTTAAATAATGTCATCTTTACTTTGGGCATCAACAGGTGAATGGTTTCTAAGACATTGAGAATTTTCTATGTAAAGGATTTAATAAAATGAAATTTGAGGAAATCACACACTATTTTTTAACATATTATAATGTGGTATGACTTTTCCACAACACATATTTTTACATATTTCAGTAGAGGAAGCCAATGAAATGTAAACGATAGCATTCTATTCTTGAACAAAGACTACGTAGATGTTTAAAAAAGAAGGGGTATCGAGAGCACAGATTAGAACTGGCCCCGTGGTCCGTAATCTAGTTTTCCTCTCCTATTATATTTCTCCCTGGTTCTCTGCACATGCAGCACATATTTGGAAAGATTTTGACTTTAAATCAAAAGATAATTCATATTTTTATTTTTAAATTAAGGTAATATTAGCTCCCCAGAGCTTCGGATAATATGCGGGAAACAACATTACTACACTGGAGTACTGTAATATTAACCAACAGCAATTTGTCATTTTGAGAAATGTAAGTTTCATAGGTAAATGAACACTTCACCTAAGTCTTCTCAAATATTTAATGCTGTTTTCTAAACTTCAGTTATTGCATATAAATATCCCTGGAGTTCTAGGAACCTCCAACTGGGAATTAGGTACATGTTATAGTGCAATCCTGTCTCTTTACAGGAAAAGAAATTCAATTAGACCACTTACACACATTCAGGAGCCAGTTAATGTCACAGCTGCACATGACCTTTTCACAATGCCACATTTATACAGCTGCGTTTTATAAACTTTAGAAATCAGATATTTAAATGTTGCTAGTCATAACGAAGTGGGAGCCCAGGATCCCTGACCGATCCTGACTTTCTTCCTAAAGATTAGAGACATAAACATCACTTGCCCTAGTCCGTCACAGAAGACTTCCACTCACACTGTCTGCTTTCCAGTTGTTTTCTCTTCATGAATCTAACACCTCACTGGATAGCTCGGTTGGGCACGTGTATTTCCACTGGTTGTCTGCATATAGAATCCCAGTTCTTGCCCAATACCTGTACACAAGGGCTGCTGTACACATAGTATGAAGAATAGAGGCACTTACGGCTGCATTTTCTCAGGACAGCCCTCGCATTGATACTTAATAAGCTCCTCTGCAACTGGACTACTTTTTCACAGGGTTATAACAAGTCAGTTCTCACTGATGTTACACTGGCCACACATATGATAAAAATCAGGCAGAGAGGATTAGGATGAATCATTTATTTCTGAGAGAGGGGGTAACAAGCTTGTAAATATATTATAGGTAGGCACTGAGCTTTGAAAGAGGTTTGGAAATAAAAGAATCATTAAGAAGAACCTATATTATTCACTAATTTTGTAATTAGAATACTCTGGATTGCTCTTAAATACCTTTCAATATAATCTATTTGCATGTGGTAGAAAGGAGATCAACAATTATACCACTATTTTATATCGTTGCACAAAATTATAACACAAAGGTATAGCAGGAAGTGCAACAGCAAATAGAATACTAATAATACTAATAATAGAATACTAATACCAATAAAAACAGAAACTTCTATTATATGAGGTATAGAATAATAAATCTATACACTTATGCTCCTCATATCATAATATTGCATTGTTTTCTTCAATTAACTAATACATACGAAGTTAAGAGACCGGATTTACCTAATATAATTATGTCATCAGTTGTTCTGGAAGAGTATTACTGTTTTTATCAATTTTAGGGTTATAAGAAATATATCTGATTAATTCTGATATCTAATAGATGTACCTTAAATATACTTGAATTATCAGATAATCATGAAATGGAAAAGATTTGATTAACCCCCCAAAATTTTAGGAGGTAAAAAGCAAAAGTAAATATTTGTCATTCATAATTTTCTTTCAAATTGCAACAGAGACAGTAATTAAAAATAAATTATGGTTTTATACTATGACTAATTACCTAAATTAAAGAGACTACAGGTTATTTTATCAACAGTATTAATATTGGCATTCACTACAAATTCTGACGCTATTTAAAAAGTCTTTTTACACATACTGACTTAAAATACCAGTGGTAAAGTTTGTTCTGAAGCTTAGAAAATAATAGACTGATTTGTTCAACCTTAACAAATCAAATTGATTCGAAAATCTATATTTGAAAGGAGCATGTTAATTAAGCAGCAGAAACCCAAGCATTTGCTGGAATCTTTCAACAAAAGATTAAATGCTATTACTGCTACCTCTCTCCGCCGAGAAGCCCAGCACGTTTGTTTGATTTTCCACACCACAGCGGCCACCAATAGTAAGGACAAAAAACAGCTGGAAAATAAAACACAAATTATTTTTGCTTAAGATATTTATATACGTAACAAAACAATAAAAGAATATGTAGAGGATTTAAAAATATAGAACTAATCATGTTGGCTTGGTAAATAATTCAAGCAAAAAAGGATAAATTAGTGTTTAAAACGTTCTCACGCATCATCAAAGTATGCAAGTACCAAAAAAAAAAAAACATATTCCTTAAATATAAAAAACATATATATTATAGTCTATCTTTAAGATTTTCTGTCAGAAGAAATGTAAATTTATAATTCTACTTGTCTTCTGGAGCAACAGAAATCTATTTAGAATTGCTGTTTTCATAAAATATTGCCATGTTATAAATGTATCACATGTCTGTTCATTTTATCTTCATTAGCAACTATTACAGATATAAGAATATTTCAGTGGTTCTCAACTGAAGATGATTCTACCCCCTCCTCCACCCCCAGAGGAAATCTGACAATGTTTAGAGACATTTCTGATGATCAAAACTGGGAAGGGGATGCAACTTGTATCTACTGTATAGAGCCAGGATGCTTCTAAACGTCCTGCAAAGCACAGGATTGCCCGCAATGACAAAGAATCATCCAGTCCAAAATGTCAGTACGGCTGAAGTTTAGAAACCCTGATATATGCTAATGTTTAAAGTAAGAAATAATTCAGTTACAATGTTTATACATGTGATCTATCCATATTATGTACAATACCCAATAAACTATGATAATCCAGGATACTTTGTTAGCAATATTCTGATACCGACAAATCTCAAAATAACAGATTTATGTGAATCTGATTAATCAATCCCAACCCTGTACCAATGTTTGTTTTCTCTTCCTTTGCTCTGCGGTCAAAGATTATGCTGTGAAAAGACCCAGAAGTGGTCAGACCCGGGCAACTACAAATTCACTGGTCACTGGCCACTACAAAAAACCTGGTCTTCATCCTTAATTTATAATCCTTGAATTCATTTGTGGATTCATTCAATAAGCATTACAATTTTTGACACTTTCCACTCTTGTCAAATGCTTAGGATGTTTTTTTCGCCTTGCCTCACTTGAAGAGGTCTTAGAATATCCTTCAATGATGACAATGATAATTCTAACACCTATGCAATTGAGTGCTGAACATATTCCAGATACCGTGCTACATACTTTACATTGACAACCGAATTTAGCTTTATAAGAACATTTCAGATAGCATATATTATTATTTTAGAAAAGAAAAATCAAATGCTCAGCGTTCAAAGTATAATAAATTGCTTATAGTCACACAGCAAGTAAGTAGTGATGTCAAAATTCAAATCCAGTTATGTAAGTCTCTAATTCTTCCTTCCCCACCTGTGGGAGCTGTGAGCTCACCCACCATCTCACAAGTCATGTTTCCACGTTCATTCTCTAGTCCTTTCCCCAGTATCAAAGAAAGTGAATTTTTTAAAAAGAAAGAAAGAAGCCTGTGATCTTAACCTTTCCAACCACTGAAGTGACTTTTTTGCCTTTTACATAATTACCTCTCCCCCTAATGTTTATTTACAAATTTTGTTTCATCTTAATTTGAATTTTCCAATGTTCCGAAGTCCCATATCTCTCCCAAAATAAAAACAGTAATCCTACTTTACTGATCATGCAGCTTCCTCAGTTTACTGAGCAAATGATCGAAGTAGCCACCTCCACGCCCATTTCCTCATTATCTATTCTTATTTAACTCCTTATAATTTGGCATCTGCTTGCATACTAATACAAATGCTAATATTAATAATGATTAATGTTTATATAATATTTAACACTTTAGAAGATATTTTTCTCACCAGGACATTTCAGTAATTAAATACATTGGTTTTTGTTCAATCAAATGACTTTCCTTTCTCAAATGACAGTACCAACCATCCACTCTTCGAAACTCCTTGTCGATACTTTATTTTCTTGGTTTCCCTTCATGCTTCCTAACACAATACAAGGTCACAATACAAGGTCAGTGAAGGCAGACTACATTCCATATTCCCTCTTTGAAATTATGGACATTCCTTAAAACTCCATTCACAACAACCATGCTGTGATCTCAAAAAGAGATCTCGGCTATTTTCATGGCTTCAACTATGACCTCATTTGGAATGATTTTCAAATCTGTATCATTAGACCTGTCAAAACGAGAGCATCTTATCATGAAAAGAGATCTAAGAGATTATGTAGTTCAAACTCTCTCCCAGAAAAGAAATTCCCAGCACAATTCTGATAGTGATCCAGCCCCTAATTAAATCCTTGGAACTAAGAAGCTACCTTACAAGTCAGTGCACTCTATTTTTAGCTCATTAGAACCATGAAAATATTCTTCTATTAAGTTGTCTTAATTTATTAATTAGTCCTGCTTCTGTTTTCCGGGTTACACTGACTCAGTCACTTCTTTCTTCTATATGCTAAAACTCCTTTATATATGCAAGGAAACCTACATGATTTCCCCCACTTCAGAAGCCCCACCCTACTAACAAGAATTTTCCAGATCAACATGCCAATAGTGCTGATGAAACACTTCCAGTCTGAAGTATTACAGTAGTGCTTACACTTCTCTTGTTATATCCATGTTAACATTGTAAGTGTTATAATATGGTACTGAGATTTGATTCTTGAGGTATAGTCCAAGGATCTAGTTATCTGAACTGCAGTCCCACCGTTATACCCTTAAGAATTGTAATATTATAGATACATATATCACCTCAAACCTACCGTGTCCAAACTGAACTCCTGAATAACAATCATAAAAACAAAAGCAACTAACCCCTATTGCGTAATCTTACACCGAGCACTATGGTGTTTACATGCATTATTTCTTTCATTACCACAATCACGCACGATACGTGTGCAACACTCATCTGTACTATATACTCAGTTAAAAGATGAGAAAGCTGACTCGGAGAGTATAAGTAAATTGCCGAACTTAAAAAGTATTAAGTTGCAAGTTCTCCCCTCTTTCCCAACGTCCTTGTTTCACCATTACTTTCCAGCTAAAATGTAAAAACATATTCAATTTTATCAACCTGTATACTCACTCAATCAGACATCAAATCTTGTCAACTGTTTCAGAATTTCTGCAGTAGGAGACAATAGTACATATACCAAAACTGATTTACTTTTAGTAATTAAATACAAATTAAATATCAAATGATATTTTTATTTGATAATCTGCAATTCACAATATTTCTCACCCAAAACAGTTACGTGATAGATTTAATTTAAGATGATGAAGACTCGCTGATTTCTCCATGAGGAATGTGTATTCATTCTGATCTAAATTTCATGACTATAAAATAATGATGCAGAAATCCAATATAAAATTTTCAATTTTTCCTGGAGGAGTTTGCAGCAAATTCTATTCTAATTCATATCAGATGAGAGCTCATAATGACATAACAAATTGGCTGGTAAAATCAATATAGTTTAAGATTGAAAAAAGAATTTTTTTGAGATTTTTTATTGTTAGACTTATTGTGGTGACACAGGTTAACAAGAATTACATAGGTTCCAGGTGCACAATTCTACAGTGCATCATCTACGTGCTGGATTATGTGTTCACCACCCACTGTCAGTTTTAAAATATTCTAATAATATTGTAAAATCTCCAAAAAAAAATGTTTAAAACACAATAATATGTATCTCACTCCTAGGATATAGTAGTTGTCATTAATCATTTTCTAAATGAATGGAATTGGTTCTTTAATCAATTTGAATATCTTATAATTTTTCTGACATTGAATGCCTCATTTGGCAATATTAGCATTATATCCAGGTAATACTTTATCAATGTTCTTAATTTCTAATAAATTATATCACAAATAAAAATTAGAGATCTTTTAAAAATATCTATATAAAAACAAAAAACACTTTATTAAGCACACTTGCTTCATTAAAAAGCAAGCAAACAAAAATGCTTGGCAGATTTATCCAGCACAGTTGAAAAGCTACACTCATCTTTTGGTGACTAACAGAAAATCCCAGTGTCCACTGACAACTCCGGGAGCTCCCCAAATAATGATCAAACTTCCACCAATCTGAATTCCTGGATGAGCAGTGCCTTGCACACCACTCTGTCACTTCCACTGGTTCCTTTCTGCCCACTGGACTTTACTTAAGGAAAAAAAACAAACAAAAAATCTTCTGTTACAGAATATAACTGAGGTTTCTGGGTTTATCAGTTCCAGGGAGCTCTTTCCTCGTATATTTCCTAAGTCAAGGGTCTTAAGAGTAATGTCAAACATTAGCATCCTATAATCTGGTATTGTGGGATGTTTGTCAGAGAAAAAGAAGTTGCACTGCTTTCTTTCAGGTTTTTTTTTTAACTATTATATTAATACAATAGTTTTATTGCTCCACGATAGTGACATAGGGGGCAGGAAGGTGGGGTGGTGACTGGACATTCTTTTTCAAAAAAAATTATGCTATATAATAGTGCCAGAAGATAAGGTTTATCACCCTTCAGTCAAATCTCCCAATGGAAATAGATTTAAAAAGGAAACGAAACATAAAAAGCAAGTACATGAGCTACAGGGATAAAAAGGGGAAGCATAGGAACTTGGGGAGAGATATTTCAATAATTTGATTTTAACCTTCATAAAATGATCATTATGGGAAGGATTCTTAATGTGAGAAAACATGGAACTCATTAGGTATTCTCATTTAGGGAAAATTAAAGAGAATTCAATAAAAGTCACACAGCGTGGCATAAGGTTATATTGTAAAGCAGGCTTCTAGTGACAAAGAAATATTCTCCAGTGGTAAGCTAGTTGGCCAAATGTGAAAAGAGATAATATTGTCACTATTTTATAGCAATTTGAGGTTAATTGATCATAAAAATCAAGTCTTAAATACATATTTTAAAAGATGATTTGGGCATGTTAATCTTTTATTTTACCTAAAAATGTTACAAAATAGGAAATTGTGTTGAAACACAGAAATACATTATCTTAAAGAGTACTTTATCTCCTAATAACTGGCATTCTAGAAAATATCTTTCAAAGGTATGAAAAAAGCTTTCTAACTTGAAAAAATTTTTTAACCAAGTAAAATACTAACAAAGTAAATCACTCAGAACACAATAAAAACCGTATATTGAAAAAAGTGTTTTTTTGCCTATTTCGATTACCCAATTGACAAAGATGAAAAACTGACCCAGCCGAGTGGTGAAAAGCGATGAAACAATATGTTCACAGCATAAAGTGGTATAAGCTTTTTGGAAGATAGTTACGCAAGAGTTAACTATGCCTTAAGATGTACTATCATTTAAGATGATTACAAATGCAAGTAACAGAAAACCTATTGCAAAATGATATAAACAATGCTGGGACTAAATGGACTTTATACTACTCCCCACTATGAACTGGATCATGTTGGCCCAATTTGTATGTTGATGCCCTAACGCCCAATGTGACTATACTTGGAGACTGGGAATTTGGGAGGCATTAAGGTTAAATGCGGTCATGAGGGTGGGCCCCTGATTCAACAGCATTAATGTCCTTATAAAGAGACGGACACCTGAGAGCCAGAGAGCTTGCTCTCTCTTTCCCTCTCGGAGCACACACACAGGAAAGGCCACGTGAGCACACAGCGAGATAGTGGCCGGCCACCTGCAAGCCAAGAAAAGAGCTTACATCTGAAACAAACCATGCAGGAACCCTGCTCTTAGATTTACTTACAAGCCTCAGAAGTGTAAGGTAACAAATTTCTAATGTTTAATTCACCGGTCTCTGTATTTTGTTATGGAAGCATGAGCAGACGAAGGCAGGTCTGGGGACCAAGAGGTGGGTGCTGCTATAATAAATACTTAAACATGTGGAAGCAGCTTTGGAATGGGGTAATGGGGAAAGGCTGGAGGAAGTTTGAGGTGCGTAGCAGAAAAAGGCCAGATTGCTGTGAAGGAGAAAGGTGGACTTAAAAGTTGATTCTGGGGAGAGCTCAGAAAGAAACAAGGAGAGCTAGAGAAAAAGTCTCTATTTTCTTCGTGAATTAGGCTGACCAGATGTACCATTTTAAAATGGACAGAAAGCCACGGTACTGTCTCATTTCAAGTCCTATGTATGGTCAGCCTACTGACACCCTGAATTCAGCCCAGTGAGTTTAAGCTGACCATATGCACCATTTGAAATGGGACAGTACCATAGTTTTCTGTCCCTTTAAAATGATACGTCTGGTCAGCCTATTAAGAATATATAAATAGTCATGAACAGAATGTTGGCCTCTAGTGAGGTCTCAGATGGCAATGAGGAAGAGGTTATTGAAAAGTGGAGAAAAGGCCACGATTGTTCCAAAATGGCAAAGAACTTGGCTGAATTGTGTCCTATTGTTTTGTGGAAGGCAGAACTTGGGAGCCATGAAATTAGATATTTAACATAAGAGATTTATAAGCACAGTATGAAATTGTGGCTTATAGTAAAGTGCAAGAGGAGAGAGATGAGTTGAAGAAGGAATTGCTAAGCAAAAAAGAACCAGAACTTGGAATTCTGGAAAATTATCAGTCTATCCATATCGACAGAACTGAGAAAGCCTTTTATAGCTTTAAATGAGTCCCTTATTCTGACAGCCAAAGAGCCAATATGGATGAGCAAGAGGCTGATGATCTGTTAGATGCACAGAGCTCCAGTGATGAAAGAATGCTCAGCCATCTCTTAGGCAAAGATGAGGGTCATGGCTGGAAAATCCTGAGTCCCTGAAAAATGGGATTGGAGTATCTAGAATGGAGTATCTAGATGAATGCTTCTGAGCATGTTCTACAACTCCCTTCTCTGGTAGCAGAGACGATACACTCTCCCCTAACAGGCTGCCACCACCACCTCCTCTCTTGGTTACCAGGCTGATAACTAGAGTTTAAGGACAGCATATTCCATATTCACCTGATAAGAAAGGGAAGAAATTACATACTTGAAAGCTGCAAGAATTACCTAGCATGTGTTGGGAGGAGCTGGAGAGTATGACAGGAACTAGATTTGGGTGGTAACTGATGCAGGGGGATGGAATATAAGACAGGATAAGCAAGAATTCATAAATTTTGATGTATATTCTCAGAACTGCAGGAGATACAATACCGTAATGAGGACTCCAGAGGATGGAGTGACCCTGCTGCTGGACAGACTCCTAGAAGCCTAGAAAATGCAATGGCCAATGAAAGTGCGGTGGAAATGCCCGAGTTGCTGGAATGAATATATTACGTAAGGTCAGAAGAACTACCAGAAGACCATGTCCCATGGTCACATCATTCACTGAGACCATCAGGAGCATGCTGATGGGAGGGGCACCAGCTGCCCTTAGAAGCTCGGTGGTGATTTTCTTCTGCAGACCAGAGTTGACAACAGGAGAGGCAATCACACGGCTAGGTGTTAAGTGAGGGGGCCCCAAAGTAAGAGAGGACCGGTGTCGATGCTTACACTGACAGAATACAGGGTCCACAATGACCAGAATGATCAATGAGACTGGAGAAGCAGCCAAGAGGGCTGGCCCACGGACAGCTGAGAAGGTGACTAAAAATGCAAGGTATGGAGTTCCCTGGTGGTGTAGTGACTAGGCTTCAGCACTCTCAACGCTGTGGCCTGGGTTCGATTCCCAGCTAGGGAGCTACCAAAAAAAAAAAAAAAAATGCAAGATACCCTGAAGGGAAACATTAATGCGCAACAAACAATGGTGTTATTTAACATTTCCTCTGATTTCAGGTAGGTTGAGGGTGGTTGCCCCAGTAGAAAATTATGATCCTCCACTAAGTTCTCAGATGAGCTAAATAATTTACAAATCTAGGACCCATTGGTTGAAGAGATCTTGAAACATCTTGAAATATCTTGAAGACCATATCAAATGATTCCCCAAGGGACCTTTATATGATTCCTATAAAAAGAGACATGTGTATATATGGGTAGATACACAGTACAAGAGGAATAAGTAGATATTTTGATTATTAGACACAGGATTAGACATGTCTCAGATACCCAAAGACTAAAATGTCATTATGGTCTCTTGTTAGAACTGGAGTATCTTCAGGGGCCAGGTTAACAAATTCCAGCAAAATCTGGGCTCATAGTGGGCCAATTGTGTCCATAGATCCACCAAGTGATAATTAACCTTGTTCTCAAGTGTATCATTAGAATTTGTTTAAGTTAGTCAGACAAACCCCAATATTGTGTGCCTGGCCTGTGCAGTAAGACCTATTATCATGGGAAAGAGCAAGTGGCAACCTCTGAAACTACCCTCCATCTGGTCAAGGTGTTAAATCAGAAGAATGATGTCATCCAAGTGGGATAGTGAACGTTAGTACTGTCATTAAACATCTAAAAGGTGCAGGGGAACTAAACCCTACTATTATGTATTGCCATTTAATTTACCAACCTTAACTTCTTTTAAAATAAGTAATGCAAACTGTTCAGATTCACAAAGACTTGCTTTTCTATTCTGCATACTATGAAAAAAATGTGTTTATTTTTAAAATAATTTCTTTTTGTTTTCTAATCATTGACTATATCATACCCCAGACTCTAACAACAACAACAACAACACAATTCATTAACTCTACATACAAAAGGACTGAGATTTAGAGACACTAAGTGACCTACTTATGATGGCATAGAAAGCTAAGGTTGGAGTCAGGCTATGTCTATAAATGAGCTTCCTAATACTGGTCCAATTATGTTTACCACAGGAATGATCCCGAATATGGTAGAGCTAAGAAACTGACAAGAGTTCGTGAATAGCCTCCATCCAACCATGGCTCACAAGCTGCCACATTTACCTCTGCTACTTCAATAACTTGGTCAGAAGCAGCAAGAGCAGTCACAGTGTCCTGGTTGAAGGATGTCCACAAATGGTGACCTATTTGGAAACTTTTAAAATTGAGCAGTGGCCTTATTCAAAAAACTAAATAAACTTCAAAATATTCTGTCCATGTTCTTTCTTAACAATGAGACAATTTTAAAACTAATTTACATTTCACTATTGAAAGAAATTTTAATGACAAAAAAACCCTTCAAATATATTTTATCTCACACAATGATCAGAATATTTTATTTCACTTTGTCCGTGATGACAACATAATAAACAGGACCATCTTTAAGACCTGGTACACATTAACACTAGTCTCCTTTCATTTAATAAGAGAACTATTAAACTTAAATATGCACACAAATTTTAAAGCTTAAAATAAAACCTTAAATATTTAAATAATTTCTATAAATATTCAGCTTTATGAATTTTTAGACAGACCTGAACTTTTCAGTGTATTGCCATCCACAATATTCTGCATTTAAAAAGTTTTATTTTGATACATTAAATACTGCTCATTCAAATATAACTTGGAATATTTTCCAAAAACATATTGTAACCTAACTAATTAACAGCCTTAAAATCCCTTTATATTCTGAAGTAAAAACTCATAATACATGAAATATATTTAAGATGTTTCCTTAAATTTCTTTTTTAAGGGACCAATTTAAAATATGAATAAACCTTCCACACACGTTAGTGATAAATATGTTTACAGTATTAAGCTCTGGAAACTACAACTTTTTAAGGGACACAGACAAACATGATTGTTTTCAGAGGGAAGTGACCAACAAGGAGGTTTGGACAACAGAAGTGGATCCATAAACAGAGACTGTGTCAATCTGAGAAAAGAGTTTAGAGAAATTGAAGGGCTGTACATGGAGATGAGAAGTTAGACTTGTTTCCTACAGGCCCATGTAGATGAACTAGAAGAGATATTACAGGGAAATGGATTTCAGCTCACTTACAAAGAACAATTAGTTATCTGAAGACAGAAGATGCTATTTTGGGAGACAGTGCATCTCCTGTCATTAAAGGCACTGGGGCATAAGCTAGATGAGACGTTGGGCATGTTATGTCCCAGGCAGTCTCCAGCCCACCAGCTGTGTCTATAATACAGGTTCACTGGAACCCAGCCGCTCCCATTGCTTTCCCTATTGGCTGTGGCTGTTTTAGCAATATGCCGCAGAGCTGCATATGTGCAACAGGGAATGGACAGCCCACAAATCCTGACATATTAACTGGCTGGCCCTTTACAGAAAATGTTCACTGATTCCCGTGGAGAAGACAGGAGGAATTTAAGTACTTGGTGGTTGTCTGGATAAGATACCCAATAATGGTGACTTTAGCATATAGGAAAGTGCTTGGCACGTCATCTTTGCCAAGGAATGGGTTGCATAGGTCTTTGCTGTACAGCCGACTTGGTGAGCTGGGGCTCAACATTCATACTGCACCCTGTTTGCAAAGCTCTGTGCCATGATGTGGGCTCCAGCTGCCAGAAGGAGACTCCTTTGTCTACAAAGGCACCCAATGGACCCGTACAAGCTGTACATACCATAATCACGATATGCAAAAATAACACCCCTTCCAATCCAGACATTCTAAGATTCCGTAACACTGAAACTTGAGCTTCTGCTCCAAACCCAGTGTTTCTTTACTTATATGACATGGAAATGAAAATAAATGTTCCCTGAAAAGGGTTTTCATGTTTTAGAAATTCCACAAACTCTACCCTCTATTTTAGAAATATTAATTGCAAATTAGCATAGCAAAAACTGACCCCAAAAAACTCTTGAGAAGTAATGTCAGTTAAATACAAACTAAAAGGGCCCTAAACTTTACTATATACAACATTTCCCAAAGTTGTTTAATTATGAAACCCTTTTTTATGAAATGACTGTCAATATTTCAAATAATTATTGTCTGAGGGAATGATGGGCTTTATTCAAAAATCTTATCTAGTACTTTGGGATTATAAACCCTTTGAACAGAAAATATATACTTTTTTCTCATCTCTTAATAGATTTTTGCACATTGCTAAGCACATATGATAATTATCTAAGAAACTATGGAATTGATTTAATTCTAGATGTACCTAAACAATAAGGTGAATATATTGTTAATGTCATTAATTAAAGCAGGCATTAATTACTTATGTGACAGATGAACACAAAATTATCATCCCCTTTCCAATGAATCCTTTAACTGTAAAATACCGTAACAGCAAAATAACCTTAAAAGGTATATTTCGAGTATGTTTCCTCTGCTCTGTGATACATACTTAACCATTTAAAACTATTCAAGATGCACTAGATGTTATTTTAAGGTTAATGAATTGATAAATTACCTAACAAACTGATAGAATATATATCAGAATATAGGTTTAACAAATTCAAAGTCAGTAAATGCAAATTACCTGAAGAAGGTGACAAAAAACTGCACAAGATCCATGATTGTATTGTGTTGTGAGAATGCAATCTGAAAAATCAAAATAAAAGAAAGTTTGAAACTTACTGAATCTACGTTCTTCTCCAATACCTGTCTCACGGCATTTGTAAATACAATATTTTTAAATCATCAAGACATTTGGATTATAAATCATATATGCTAGAATCAAAATTTTATCTGGAACACCTAATACATTCAACTACTAATGAGGACCTTCGCATAGGCTATAAAATTAAATGGTTTAAGAAAAAAAACTAATACAAAATTACTTCAAGAAGGTATGCTAAGAGTTTCACGTGAAATACTGACATATTAAATTATCCAAATTAGTTTCTTCATCTGATAATGATCACATTTTCTATTAATACAATGAATGACTGCTTATAATCTGAAAAATAAATTTCAACTCCATTAAGGAAACTGAAAGAATCTGTATATTCTTATCTAGGGAAGCTGCATGCACACATGCAACTATTTTGTTATATACCACTCAAAGAATAAAATATGCCACCTCAGCTTATAATTTCATGGTAATAAAAAATAAATTTGCAAGGTGCAACTAGCCAACAAGCTAAAGTTGTTCTCCATTTTTGTTAACATAGAGATTATGCTTAAACACATTTCTTCAGGAAGTATTATATACTGTATTAGTCAACAGTATAGCATCTGAATAAAAAAAATCTGATTTTCAAATCCAGATTTTTCTATTAGTAGGTGCAAATATTTTGAAAAACTATGTTACCTATTTGTGACTCAGCTGTCCCATATATGAATGGTAATAATAAAAGCATTTATCTCATAGAAGAAAGATTAACTGAATTAATAGAACTAAAATTATTGCCATGTCTGGCATATAGTAGGTATAACATAATAAATATTATTATACTTTTACATCATGTATAAAGGAGATGGGTAACGTAAGTTAATTTTCTCAGATAGTTGAAGCAAAATAGTCAAGGCATTGAAATCTCTTTCCCTTAATAACCTTTTATGAAAATCTTTCAGGAACATGTAATAGAATTTCCACTTCCAATAAAAACAGACTAACATTAATAAGTTTTCCCTCTTGCCTAAAAAAACTAAAAAACTATACAAAATATATTAAAAATATTTCCAAACACTGGACAAAAGGATAGAATCCATGAGTGAAGAAAAATAAATGAGATAAACCTTACAACTGTCCCAGCTTTCAGCACAAGTTAATAATACTAAGGAATTTAAATGGCATTCTAGAATAGGAAATATCAGTATTTCTTATTTAGAATAAGAAACTACAGTCCTTTGAAAAGCTCAAATTTTGGCATATAAGTCAAAGCTTAAATAGAGCAACATTCATTTCCAAAAACCTAAGCATTTGAAGAATTACAAAGCACTTATATACAAACCAAGGAAAAATCATTGCTGTAGGAGACTGGTTTTAGGTGACAATGTCTTAAAAGATTTCCAAAAAAATCTTTTAATATGAAAAAGATACAAGTAAATTTTCTCCCCAGGTTACTGTCCCCGAGAGAGTGTTAGAGCTTATCAGACAATTGTCAACAGTACCTAAATCTATGAAAAGAGAATTCTGGATACAGCAATTGAAAACTAACTGGATAATTATTTGAAATTACAGTAAATAAAACTGGTTGGATTATGATAAATTAGAGTAGGAGGTAACCTTAGACACTGTTGCAAAATATCTAAATGAAAAAGGAGTAAAAGAACTGCAATAAAGGCTTGAATTAATTAGCAAATGTATGAAAAAGAGAAAAGAGGAAATAAAATAAATAACAGATATAACAAAAATAAAGGAATAAGATAAAGAATATAAGCAATTATACTAAGTATGAGCAGACTGACTGAATCCTCATTGAAAGGCAGAGATTTCCACAGTATATTAAAAAGCATAATTCAGCTTTATGTTTTTTACAAAAAAAAGAATTGCGAAAAAATAAAATAGGCACATAAAAACAACAGAAAAGGCATAAAGGATCTTATTAATAGCAAAGGAGAATTCAAAGTCAAAAACTGGTTAAATAAAATGTATAAGGTACAAAGAATAGATAATAGTAATAAACTTGTATGCAATAAAACCACAAGCCAAACAAGTAAAACCACAATGACTAGACAGAGGGATTTGATAATAACATAATTTTAATACGCTATCTCTTTCAGAACTTATCTAATCAAGCAGACAAAAATTAATTTATTCAGTCATTTAAGTCACGAAAACATTTCCAAAGAAGTGTTGGTTAAGCAAACTGCGTTCTAAGGGCTGGTGACACCGTTAGACAATGTTCCTGATCTCTTGGAGTTGGCATTCCAACAGCAGGAGACAGTAAATAACGAGATAAACTCATAAGTGGATATAATAATTTTCGACAGTGATAAGTGCTCTGGAAAAAAAAAAAAGCCAAGGTGAGATGAAAGTAAAAGGGTATGGTGGTTAATTTAGATCATGTGGTTAAGGGTGGCCTCACTGGAGTCATGATTTATGAACTCATATCCAAATAGTAAAAAGGGAAAAACGAGGGAAAGACCTGTTAGGAGGGTTTCCAGGCTTAGAGAATAGTATGCTTGGGCCAGACATGTTTGAGAAACTAAAAAGAAGTCACAAGAGCTGGAATATTCTAAGCTAAGGATAGAGTAGTTGAAAGTAAGTTCAGAGTGAGAAGCAGAGGTTCACTTACCTAGACCTTGGCCATGATAAAAAGTGGGAACTATGGAGAAGTTTGAACCATGAAGTGACATGATCTAACTCTCAAGAAAAAAATCATTGTGACTGTGGGGTGAGGCAGAGAAGACAGGGGGAAAGCCGGGAGGTAAGAGAGAGGCATAGTGGGTTTTTCTAATTACAAGGTAACAGGAGCTTGCACAATAGCAGCCATGGAGACAAAACTAAGTGGAGGGGCAGATAATTCAGAGTGAGAGGTGAGAAGACTTGGTGAAGAGTTAGAGATGACTCATTTAAAACTTCTAAGAGAAAGTTCAAGGCCACCCCATTATAAGAGTTAAAGGAGAAAGTGGTCAGTTAAGTAGAAACAAACCAGGAAGAGTGTCATGTCAAGAAAAAGGATCATTGCAAAAAGAAAGTAGTGGTTGGTGTTCTTGGTTGAGTCAGATGAAAATAAGAATATGACTATCAGATCCGACAACCTCGTGGGTAACTTCAATGCCCTTTCAATGACGTGATAGAAGTATTAATCTAAATAGAGTAACAAGGAGACTATGGAATGTGAGGAAGTAGAGACAACTGCAAACTGAATTTTCAAAAAAGTTCATTAAAAAAAAAACAGTGGAAATAACCAGGAGTATCTGGAATATAAAACCAAATTCTTTTCTTAAATCCATACTTTAGAAAAGTAGTTAATGTCCATTGTGCAAAGAAACTACTTAAAAATTCTTAAACAGCAGTGATTTTTGCACTATTTTATCAGATTAAGATCAAATTTAAAACTGTAACTTAAAATATGACCAATACAAGCTTCACTATTTGTAAATTAAGAAATATAATATATGGATGGGTGAGAGTGCCGTGTAAGCAGTGGCAATGGTAGCAGTTTTTAATGTCCCCGAGTTTCCACATTACACACACACACACACACACACACACACACCCCTAAACTGCAAAAGCAAAACAAAACAAAACAAAAAAACAAAGAAAACAATTATGTGATTGTTTTAAAAGAGCATAAAATCTATTTCTGGATAAAAACATAAGGAATAAACATATTATCTAATTCTATATACATATTAACTTATACTGATGATAAAACCTTGAGTAGTACCTATGACAACTTAATGGATATATTTTTAGATAGATAAATGCCTCAGTGAAGGTACCCATAACTTTCCTCCTGGTTCAGTGCAACAACTTAAATGGTCTCCCCACCTTCACTTTCATAGCCCTCTGGTCACTCCGAACAAATGCTCCCTTTAAAACAGATAGAAGTTTCTGTAATTCCCCTCTTCACAGTCCTTCATTCCCCGGCTTAAACTTCCTCACTGTTTCCCCATCACTTTTAGCTTGGACTCCAGCTTCTTGGACACAGCATACAATGATCTTCAAGCTTCTTCACCTACGTATAGCACTGACACTGCATTCTAATCAGATAACAGTATTTATTAGCAGTTTCCAGTATTTGCCATACATTACCGACCTCTGTACCTTGTTTGGCACAGCCTGTTCCCTCCTGCCCTATAACCTTCTCTTATCAATTCCTACCCACATGATTCACTGCCTGGCAGTTCTAGATCCTGTCTTCTTGGTGTCCCTCAATTGTACTACCATTGTCTCCACCACATACTTCTACCACAGTTCTGTTTGTAAAGTATTTACTATTGCCTAGGCACTGTGCTAAGTTCTTTCCATGTATTAATTTATTTAATCATCAGAATGACCCCCTAATATAGGCAATGTCATTAAGTCCATTTTATAGATAAGGAAATAAAGCAGTAGAGCTCAAGTGGAAATTGATGCGTTATGACTCTAGTTCTTAGGTTCTACACTTCCCTAACACCTGTGCACTGTGTATCACACTATACTGTGACAATTAGCTCTCCAATTGCCTTCAAGATATCTGAAGTCAGGATTTTTTATGTTTAGCTATATATTCCCAGCAACCAGCAAAGAACCTAGCATTTTGACTTTCGAGTATACATGCTTAGAGAATGAATTGCTTTTAGAAATATATGTCTAAATGTTCTAAATAGAAAGTCTTAAAGCAGTTTCATTTTAACTAAAGGTCAAATTGTACAAGAAAACAAGAATTACTTTTACATCAAGCTTATGTTAGTTAAAATACATAGAACTTCATATCTGCTTATCCAGAGAGTTTTCTAAAACATTTTTGTTTGAAGTTAAAGGACATTATTTTTTCAAAAATTTATAAATCCTAAAAAATAAAATGCAACTTTTAAAATGCATGATAAAATTTGCATTTGTAATGTTACCTGTCTTTAATTATAATATAAGCATATTATGAAATTTCTTGAAGAGCCTTAGGTTTTAATTCATAAATCAAAACCATGTAACAGCAAGAGTAATGGCTAATACAGAAATCTACATGCAATTTATGCTTGTAACATCATTTTTTAGAAACTGTGATTGTCTTTCATTGCCTAGTTTTTCCTCAATAATTTGCTGAGTGGCCAAAAGCGACCTTCTTTTTATAGTGATAGTCACTACACCAACTTCCTCATCTAGTCCTATCTCTAAAAGTCTGAAATCAGGTTTGTGTATAAAATCTCAAAGTAGCGAGTGTAGCCAATAGTCTTAATAAAGCATGATGTACTATTCAAATCTCAATTTTCCACACATATGCATTCCCACTATAACCATCTCCATTCAAAAACACATTAATAGTTGTCAAGAAAATGAAAAGAACAAAATTTCAAGGAAACATGTATGAAAGCTAATTCACTATTCTCTTCTATCAAAACTAAATTAATGAAAAAGAATGCCGTGAATGGTGCTCTCCAGAAGAAAGAGCTGATAAAGATGATGGAGTAGGTTCTGATGTTTTGGCTTCTGTGTGGATAGATTTCCACTTTTAAAATACATCAAGGGGAGTTCCCTGATGGTGTAGTGGCTTAAGGCTTCAGCACTGGCGCTGTCAGCACTGCGGCCTGGGTTCGATTCCCAGCCAGGGAGCTACCCACATGCCAAAAAGCAATAAATAAATGAATAAATAAATAAATAATAAAATAAAATACATCAAAAACAATGGCATCACAGAACTTAAGGTCCATTATAATAAAAAATGATATAATTTTAAAACCCAATTTGATAGGTCACGACTTTGCAATTAAAAAAATCATGAAATCATAAGGTTATTTGATGTAGTTGAAAATACTGTTAAAACTTATGTGATGTCATAACATCACAGGACTTTATTTGTAAGTTTTATACATTTTTTTCAACACTGCCTTTTAACAGGTCTTTTATTGGGCAGAAAAGAATAATGGACAAAGGAGATAAAATATTAAATAGATCAATACTATCAGGTAGGATATTTTAATATTAAATAAATTTTAAGAGTATTTTTTCTTAAATCATTGCTAAATATAATATTTAAGTTGCACCCGATGTATGAAATAAAATCAGATGTGCTGAGCAGTGGTCAATTAATAGCATAGTTATAAAGCAGTTTGCTCTTTGAAGAACTTCTTTAGATGATCTTTCATCCACTTATGGCTACTTGCATGTTTTTGTTGATTTTTTCAATTACATTGTTAGCATGCCATAAGATTACAGAGCCACATAGTCTAATTAACATAACATGATAATATAAATTTTCTAAATAATACAAGTTTGGTGTCGCATGAGTAGAATATTGCCTCTGATTCACTGTGAAGTTCTGAGTAATCAGTTTCTTTCAATGCCAGTTTCTCCATTGGAAATTTTACAGGGTTAATCATGTCACCCTTGTTATGAGGCTAAGTTTAATAGTAGCTAAATCCTCTCAATGTCTGCACCATTATCCACTCTGAGAAGTTATCTCTAGTAAACCTGGAATTATCTGTGAAAACTGCAATGTTTCTCACATTGGAAAAAGAGTCTAGTCCAGAATCTCATACTACAAACCAGTAAACCAGGAAGTTTTCCAACTTTCCCACCAGTGTCCCTTGGCAAAGTTCTTGCAGAGCAAGAAATTATACTAAAGATAGCATCAGTGACAAATTAAGAGAAAACTTGGTATGAACCAAAACTAATTTTAACTCGTACTATGGATACGTTAACACTTCTCATGGACTGGGGTACTTTGATTTGCACTGCAGATTGTAAGTATAACGAGTGACAGTTTGGGATTAAGAGAATGTTTGGGAAAACAAGAAAAAACACAAAAGGAAATAGTTGGTTATGTCAAGTGGCAATTTTTAGTGGATATAATTTAAGTATGCCAGTAGGAACATGAAGGTCAGACTTAAAAAGGATTAGTTTAAGGAATTATATACATACTAATCTATCCCCGATATGTTTTCCACATATGCACAAACATATAAACAAAACCTAAAATTATGTATGTTTATTATTTTTATCTTGATTCACTATGAAAAATTTATAGGTAGTTTAATTTTATTTGGGTTTCAAGGGGTTTTACTTTAAGGATTTTAATGTTTTTATTGATTTATACTGTCTACTACATGCTTGCTAGCAACCTCCTAGGAAATGACTGAAATAAAATAAAGCATGCATCCATATCTGAAATTGGCTCTTTATTTTTTTTATTGTTAAACTTACTGGGGTGTCATTGGTTAGTAAAAATTACATAGGTTCCAGGGGTACAATTCTACAGTGCGTCATCTATGTGTTGTGTTATGTGTTCATTACCCAGAGTCAGCTCTCCTTCCATCACCACGTATTTGAGTCCCCACCCCTTTACCCTCAGGTAACCACTAAACTGTTGACTGTGTCCATGAGTTTTTGTTTCTTTGTTGCTTTCAATTCTGTGTTCCACATGAGTGAAATCATGAAGTACCTTGGTTTTTTTCTGTCTGGCTTATTTTACTTAGCATGATGATCTCAAGGTTCATCCATGTTTTCATCAATGGCCCTTTTCATCTTTTCTTATAGCTGAGTAGTATTTCATTGTGTGTATGTACCACAACTGTATTATCCAGTCATCTATCAGAGGACACTTTGGCTGCTTCCATGACTTGACCACTGTGAATAGTGCTGCAATGAACACTGGGGTACATATATCTTTGTAGACTGAGGTTTTCAAGTTTTTTTAGTAGATACCTAAGAGGGGGATTGCTGGGTCATATGATAACTCTAGTCTTCATTTTTTGAGGAACCTTCATACTGTCCTCCATAGTGGCGGTACCAATTTGCACTCCCACCAGCAGTGTATGAGGGTTGCTTTTTCTCCACATTCCTCTCCAGCACTTGTTATTCATGGTCTTGTTGGTAACAGCCATTCTAACAGGTGTGAGGTGGTATCTCATTGAGGTTTTGATTGCATTTCCCTAATAGCTAGTGAGGATGAGCATTTTTTCATGTATCTGTTGGCCATTTGTATGTCTTCCAGAGGGAAGTGTTATTCAGGTCCTCTGCCTATTTTTTAATTGGATTGTTTGGTTTTTGTTGTTGAGTTGTACAAGATCTTTACATATTTTAGATATTAGCCCCTTATCATGAGCGTTGTTTGCAAATATTTAACCCCACTTGGTTGGTTGTCTCTTTGCTTTGTTGATGGCTTCTTTTTAGTTTGATATAGTCCCATTCATTTATTTTTCCTTTTACTTCCCTTGCCTTTGAGGTCAGGTTCATAAAGTCCACCCTGAACCCGAGGTCTATAAATTTAGTACTGATGTTTTCTTCTATATAGTTTATTGTTTCAGATCTCATGTGGAGGTCTTTCATCCATTTTGAGTTAATGTTGGTATACAGTGACAGTTTGCAGTTCAGATTCATTCTTTTACATATGGTTTTCCAATTTCTCCAGCACCATTTACTGAAGAGGCTTTCCTTTCCCCACTGTATATTTTTTGCTCCTTTGTCAAAAATTATCTGTCCATATATTTGTAGGTTTATTTCTGGTTTTTCAATTATGTTCCATTGGTCTGTGTGTCTGTTTTTCTGCCAATACCAAGCTGTCTTGAGTAGTGATGCTTTGTAGTATAGATTGAAATCAGGGAGTGTGATACCTCCAGACTTAGTCTTTTTATGTAGGATTGTATTGGCAATTCGGGGTCTTCTGTGGTTTCCTATGAATCTGCTGATTCTTTTATCTATTTCTTGAAAAAATGTCTGTGGGATTTTGATGAGAAGTGCATTGAATCTCTCTATTGCTTTGGGTAATATAGTCATTTTAACTATGTTGATTCTTCTAATCCATGAATATGGAATATCTTTCAATTTCTCTGTGTCCTCTTCAGAAATTAGCTCTTTAGAGATTATAATAAAACATGAATGTACAGCTTTGTATTATTAGTTCTTTTCATATAAGTACTAAATATTTTTTTAAGTTATTCAGTTGAGAGGATTATTTAACTTACAGTATTATTTTCATTTACACCATTTTAATGTTGGATTTCGAGCAAATAAATCATATGGGAACTCAAAGAAGACTGCAATTTAATAAGAGATTTTTCTCTCTTGAAATATTTTATCATTTCTTATGTATTGTAGAGACATAAATATCAAATATTTCATACTTGGAAAGATTATAACATTTGAAATATACTCTTAAGTATAGGCCAATAATATCATTATTGAAATATAATTTAAACACAATAAAATTCCATTTTAAATACATACTTTGATGGATTTTTTTTTTTTTTTTTTTTTTGGTATGTGGGTAGCTCCCTGACTGGGAATCGAACCCAGGCCGCAGCGCTGACAGCACCAGTGCCAAAGCCTTAAGCCACTACACCATCAGGGAACTCCCTTTGATGGATTTGGGTAACTTTTACAAAGCCATATAAATGCAACCACAATCAAGATACAGAACACTTTTGTCAACCTAAAATGTTGTCGTTTGCCTCTCTGCCATTGAACCCCTCTTGAGACCTTAAATTCTGTACTTACTTTTATCACTATAGTTTTATTTTTCTATTGTTTCATAAAAATGGAATCATAGTATATGTAATATTTCATGTTTGATTTTTTTCATTTAGCATTATGTTTTTAGGAGTTATCTATATCACTGCTTGTATAAATACTTTATTTTATTTTATTGTTGAGTAATATTACATAGGATGAATATATCATAATTTGTTTATTCATTTGATTATTGAGTAATATTACATAGAATGGATATATCATAGTTTGTTTATCCATTTAACAGTTAATATACTTATGGGTTGCTTCCAAGCTGGGGCTTTATGAGTAATGGTGTTATAAATATTTGTGGTTAAGACTTGTGTGGCCTGTTTTCATTTCTCTTGTGTAAATAACATGGAGCAGAGATGCTGGTCATATGGCAAAAGCAAGATAAATTTTGTAAAATAAGCATTATTGTTTTCAAAGTCATTGGACCATTTAACATTGTCACCAATAATGTAAGTAAATTCCAGTTATTCCAAATCCTCACTTGTACTTGGCATTTTCACTCTTTTTAACATTAGCAATTGTAGTAGCTGTGTAGTCATATATCACATTGTTTTAATTTACATTTCCCTAATAGCTAGTGATGTTGATCATTTTCATATATATAACACATGCAATATTTATTGCTATATTATTTTTTTAAATTACAAATCTCTAACAAAATACAATGGAAGATGGAAGTGCATGACCTGATTAACAATTATTTTAGCATTTATAAATAATAATGAAGATTATAGAAATAAAATTGTTGACTTTATGTTATATAAAAACCACAGCATTTTATAAAATCAAATATTATAATGCAAACACCTATAGTTATATGAATATTTAACAAAAATGCATCAAAAGTTTTTAAAGAGTTTAATGAGATTTTAAAAAGAATTTAATGATTTTTTAAAAAAATTACTACTATAAAGAATTGGGATAACTTCTTTACTACTTACATTTATTTTACAAATGAAAAGATCAAATAGCTTCTTTATAAGTCATTTTCTTAGAAAACCATATTTTACATTTCAGCTATCTTGTCTAATTTAGACAATTTTATAGTTTATAATAAATAGCATTAGTAGTAGCATTTTTTTTAAAAAGGGTCAACAAACTATTACTGTTAAGGGCCTATAAACTAAATATTTTCAGCTTTGTGAGCAATATGATCTCTGCTTTTACTACTCAACTCTGATACTGTAGTAAAAACGAGGTATCTTTCTTCTTTGAATCTCTAAAACCTTTGTACCTATCATAATCAATCGTAATTTGTAGCTGTTATAAAATCTTTCCATTTAGCTCTATAACAATGTTATTTAAGTGTTATGCAATACATCCTTATATTGCATATTTTCTGATTAGTATAACTGACATATTAAAGCAATTGATAAAATCAATTATCAATTTCAATAAATTCACTCCTTGAACTTATGCCAACCTAGGTTTAATGACAAATAAATAAAAAAGGAAAAGTGAAAAGTATATTTAAAAAAATATATAAATTCCTCCAGCCTATAACAATTTGGAGATGACAACAACAATATAATATGTCCTTTAGGGTTATTTGAGGAAAAAATTACACAAGGTATCTTCGTCAGCACATTTCGTTTTATAACCTTTACTTTTCAAATCAGGAGCATTAAGATACAACTTCCTTTTTTCTTCTATACCTACTTATCCAGTAGCTTACCATCTTATTTCGTGCTTAAATGGCTCACCTTCTATATTCAAAATACTAACATACTTGTGGTAAGAATATATAGACACCAGTATTAGGATTCTGTTCTTTTTCTATTTTGTTCTGTATGACTTAAATGATTATTAGATTGGGGATATCACCTAGTCTACTATGGAAAGTAGAACCGCAAATTGAAGAATGATTCCTAGCATTATTTTCATTAAAAAAATCAAATCTAAATTATCACATCAGTTTACAGATTGACTTAATAGTGAATTACCAAATCCCATTTACTCAGAAACAGGTAATTTAGATTCAAACTAATTTAATTTAAACAGTGATGTATATGTGTTGATGAGCAGACCTACTGTAGCAGAATAAAAAATACATAAGCTCAATGCAATCTTTCCATTTTTCAAGTTATTAGCATTGTAGTTTTAGTAGTATATCTTTTCTTTTTTTGTTGTTAAGATTCAATTGTATAGCATTACAAGTCATAAGGAATAAGTGTTACCAAAATAAAATCTCACTTTAGAAACTGATACAAATCAACTGATTAGCATGATGTCTAGGATTCCAAAAGAAGAAACATATTTTGTTTAATTACTACATTATTGACATGTTTATCAAATAACACTGCTAATGTGTGTTTCACAGTCACAATTAGAATTTTAAAAAATAATTCAATGCTAAAGAAGCTGACATTCTAAAACATAAAACACTGTATCAAAGACAATGGAAAAATTTTGTTTAAAACTAGAATCATTTACATTAAATCAATGTTGTCCAACCTGCAGCCCACGGGCTACATGTGTCCCAGGACTGTTTTAAATGCGGCCCAACACAAATTCGTAAACTTTCTTAAGACATTATGAAAATTATGCATGGGATCTTTTCCTAGCTCATCAGCTATCATTAGTGTGAGTGTAGCCCAAGATGATTCTTCTTCCAATGTGACCCACCAAGGAACCCAGAAGTTTAGACACCCCTTCATTAAATTGAAATACCTTCTTTAAATACATAAATTGATCAATTAATATATTAAAATGGCAGAGGCTCTCAATGGGCAACTTAAAGTTGGATTAATGTGTATAAATGTCCTACACTCTGATAGGTGTATTATGTATCTAACAGAAAAAATACCATTTTCTTGATTTCTAGAATTCCATTAGTAAGTACAAGATTTATGATGCTATAAGAGTTAACTTTTACAATACATTAACTCAGTAATAGAAAGTAAAAGAAAAAAACATTTGGTATAATAAGTTACAGAACAGTAAAATAAAAATCCTCAACAAACATGTTTTGTTTCTCAAACATCCTCATTAACATTTTTAAAAATCATAGAGTCAATGGATTTTGGCAACAACAGTTCTTTTAGAATAGAATTCATAATTTGCCTTTTAACTTTGCAATTAACGCAATCTTGATCCACGGGCAGAGTCTATACCACAAGGACTGCTTGTCTGTCATGTAATTCACACTAAAATGTTTTATAGAATAATAAAAGCATAGAATAAAAGCCTAATAGATACTTTCAGAGAACTGAAGGAAGTATAGTATTACTAGATTATAGAGATAAGAGGGAGGCGTGGCAAGAAATGTGGCTACAGTCATGGACAAGACAAGATCTTGAAGGGTTTTATAAACCATTTTAAGCAGTTTTAACTTGATCATAGGATTATGAGGTGCCTTTGAAGGTTTTAAGAAGAGGGTGTGAACTGATTCAATTTGCATATTAGAAATATAATACTGATTAGAGTGTGGAGAAGTGATTGAAGGAAAACAATATTTAGGGGAAAGGGTCAGGTGGTGCTACAGTAGCCTAGGAGGAATATGACAGTGGTCTAAACTAGCTTGCCAATAGGTGGCTGAGGAAAAGAAAATGGATTCACTAGTTATCTAAAAGAAAGAATATTGTCAGTGCAATTAATGAAATGTGTGTGTTGTGTGTTTGTCCACTAAAGAACAGATTGAGGTCAACAATCAAAACTCAAGTCTGAGGTTCAAGCAAAAAAGGTGAGTCGTGCCATTTCCTGAGACAAGGAGCACTGGATAGTAGGTATATGAGACTTAGCAGAACCAGCAAGGGATGTCTGGGCTGGTAATACTGATTTGTAAATAATCTGTGTAGAAAATGACCATTGAATCCATCATAGTAAATGAGACCAAAAGAAAGTTTGTCATCTAAGAGCAGAGTATCTAGGTGTAGTACTAAGAACAGAGGACTCTAAGGGATGATGGAAGGAAGTGCAGTAGACTCTCCATTAACCGGTACCCATGCCAGATAAACGAGGTATTATTTCTTTTATTTTTTTGCCGGTTGCTTGAATTCTGGTTAATAAAGAGTCTACTGTAATTTTAAAAGTAAAAAACAACTTGGTGAGAATGGAGTAAGGAAGAGTAGGAGAATGTGGTGGCATGGTGATCAAACTAAGATTGAAGCAAACAATTGAACATTCAGTGTCTGTATCTATGACCTCTGCCTTGTAATTTCAAAGGAGCTGTATGGGTAGAAATCAGATTGCAATAGAAAGAGGAATAAATTATAAATCCTTTGAGAACATATATGATAATTATAGTGCCCCAATATAATAGGCATACAATTAACATTTATTGACTTGAGTAAAATGAAAGTAAAAGACAGCACAAAAAAATTTTTTTAATGCAGAAATACTCCTAGAAAAAAATTTCCTTTCCCCATGCGGGCATTTTTGAAATTCTTTGATCATTTAGACAGGTCTATCAAATTTATGCAAAATAACAGAAAATTTCTTACCTAAGTAGTAACATTCTCTGTTAGAGTATGTCAATATTAATCTTGCAGATGACAGTCATAATATTTTGGCTGTCAATTCAGAATATACAAAATTCCTTTTTTAAAGTCAAATTAAAAAGATAAACACAACTTAGATTTAATTTTCATAAAGTTCTTTCCAATCCAACTCATTAGTCAGATGATTATCCAAATTTTGTTTCTAATATGCACATTTGATGGTTATCTCTGCAAATATTTGATCATTTGGTTCTAAGGAAACTTTCCAGCCACATGTCCTCTCTACTTTCCACCCCTCCTATCATCCCACACCACCACCCTAATCATCCTACACTGTCAGTTTTCCATCATGCAACCTGTTTTCTAGCCATTACAATAATCATCTATATTGCACCCTGATGACAATTCTCTGTAACTTTGAAAACCCATTATTCTTGTTGAGATTTCCCTCTTGGGCATCATGGCCCTTTGCTAAACTCCTATTTATCCTTCAAAATTTTGCTTCAATATAACTCTCTCCAAGAAGCTTTCCTACTTCAATGTCACCTCTATAACAGTTCTAGAAGTGGATATATAATCTAGACTCGAATTCATAAATATCACTCACATGATGTCAGCTGAACTGAATGGCTCACAGAATATTTTATGATCTAAACAAGATCAAAATATGTCCATGAGACTCTGTATAAGACTATAAGAGAGAGTCTTGTCCTTTTTCTTTCTGGCATGACTGAATTAGGATGCTATACAACCAACTGAAAGAACAGAATAAGGTCAACACGTTAAACAAACTAAAGACAGAGAAGGAACAATTACACAAACAATTAAATAACTATTTGCATAACACAGAATAAGAATGTCAAGGTATGCAGTTTTAAATAAGATGATCAGAGGGTATGTTGAGTTCTTGAAGTTCTCTAAGACATTTTCCCTGGATGCCCTGTTTTCTAAGCCTGTAATGTCCCTTGTTTATTTTAAAGCTAATTTAAAGTTGTATTTCTTTATCTACAATTGAAAGAATGCTGACTAACACATTTTATGAGCCATGGAGGGCAGAGACTACTTTATATACTATTTTATCCTCTATAAAAGTGTCTTGCATGTGATTGAGACTCAATAAATATGTACTTGAAAGTATAGCCAAAAAAGTTATATAAATTTTCATAGCTGACATTTCTATAAGAAGCACTACTTTATATTAGCCTTTGATGAAGGAAGTACAAATGATACTGAGCAAATAACAACCAGTACTATGTCTTTTTATTTTGTTCATTATTTCCAGACATTTACAAAGATTATCATGCTAGAATGATTTATTCCACTAATAACCAGACTGGACTGATTTTAGATCAGGCCAAATAAAATATTTTTTCTACTTTCTCCAGATCAGTAAAAACTTTTCCTTATTCATGTAATATGGGTTTTTTGAGGGGTTTATTTTTTTAATTTTATTAGATTTATTGGGGTGACACTGGTTAGTAAAGTCATACAGATTTCAAGTGTACAATTCTATAATACATTGTCTATGTATTGCATTGTGTGTTTACCACCCAAAGTCTTAAATTGATCTATTCAATCTGACCAAGTATACTAATATAAGAAAACATTACACCTGAAAATACTCAAAAAAACTGTGATGAAAACAATTCAGCACCACATAAAACTATGAAAATACTTCTGATATTTATTGAAGCAAAATCTTTGTGAAATCTTTTACTTACAAAAAGGACATAATATGAATATTCCTATGCAAACAACTAACTAAATATTAAAATCTTCACAAATCTTTTATGCTATAGTATAGAAGAAAAAAAGAATTAAAGTACAACTTGAAAGGCTAAAATAACCAGAAGTACTTGCTCTCAGCTACACAAATTTCTCTTCCTATGTAGCAACTCTACCAAAACAATAAAATAAATTAAGTAAAAATGATCATAAAAGTTAAATGTTAATTTTTATCACAAACAACATTTTCCCTTGTAGAAACATTACTGATAAAATTTTGTGAAAACAGTGATATTTATTTTGGGATAGCATATTCTTGGTATCTCATGGTCTGATGGATATTTTCCAATAGAAATTAGGCTTTTTGTACTTTTTATTTCTGTAACTTTTCAAGATAACTGCTTCTACAGAGTATAGTTTGTAAATATTTATGAACAATTTCATCTGGAGATGGTAAACCTTCTCATAATGTGCAGCTGGTTGGACTCTGCAATAGTAGGTGCTTATGTAATCCAAAATACATAGAACTATGTTGGCAATCTGACTACCACCTATCTAAAAAGTACTCTGAAGTGTAAATTCAAGCTACTAAACAAAACAATTTACAAGTAAACACAAAACCACAAATATAGACACAGACACAGTCCTATCATTTAATGAACAAAGTTATGGCCACTATATTTATTCATACTACTTAGACTCAAAATTATAAGAAGAGTATCTAGCTCCTCCCAAAATGGAGTAACAGGGAATGGATTTATCCTTCAGTCAAAACAACCAGTAAAACAACCAAAATATATGAAACACTTGTTTTCAGACATTGGGTATCAAGAAACATAGGACAATCATTTTTGAGTGAGAAAAACATGAGGTTAGTCTGTAAGTGTCACAGATCATACTGGTTTGGAAGTTGCATCCAAAAGACAGTAAACAGGTGCATTCCAGAAATTTTCCTCAGTTGAGGAGATGAAGCTGGGAGTCTTGGAGGCGCTAAGGTGCCTAGAGTTTACACACAGTGTACTAGAGAAGAGATAACTTCCCACAGTGCTCCAGAGACCTGCCTATGGTCACCGTGAGTCTTCAGGTGAATCTTGCTTACGAGTGAAAAAGCTATCTGAGTCTGGAGCAAGAATTATCTGAAAGGAGCAGAGAGAAAACTCAAAACTCACATAGAGTTGGAAATAATTTAGATCCCACCAGTCAGAGTATAAACCTTATAACTCGGGTGCCACAGAGCAGAGTACCAAGCAGACAGTGCCTCAGGAATGGAAAGATCAACCCTGGACTAAATGCTGCTTTGTTTCTCCCTAACAGAATACAAAAAGAAGCCTTGTAGACATTAAAATTTTTTCCAAGTAAATTAACTCCATACCAGAACAAAGCTAAAACTTCTTACCAATATTTATAAATATCTAGTACCCAAAAAGGTAAAATTCAGAATGTCTGGCATATAATCAAAATCTGATACATAGGAACAAAATAAAACAACAGCAAGAAACTCAAATTACAGAAAATGACAGAATTTCTAGACAGGACATTTTTAAAAGAGTTATAATAATTGTAATCGATATGATTAAGAAGGCAGAAAAAGGAAGGAGCATGTTAAGTAGAGACATGGAAGATATTTTCTAAAAAAAAATCATCAAAATTCTAGAGATAAAAATATAATTTGTGAGATGAAAAATACACTGGATGAGATTAATGTCACAGTAAACATTATAAAAGAAAAGCTTAATGAACTTGAGGATATAGGAAGAGAAAATATGCAAAATGAAACACACAAAAAATAATAAATTAAAAAACAAGAACAAACAGTAGTGAGCCAAGGGACAATTTCAAGCAGTATAATATACATATAATAGGGATTCCTAAAGGAGAAGAGAGGAGAGGGCAAGTATTTTAGGAAATAATGACTGAAAGATTTCCAAATTTGGTTAAAATTGTAATTATATAAATTTATGAAGCTCAATAAAACCGGTGAACAAGAAACATGAAGGAAACCATACTTAAGCACATCACAATCAAATTGGCCAAATTTTTAATAAAAAGAAAAAATTTTAATGCAGAAAGAGAAAAAAGACCCATTACATAAGGTCAAAAGCAGACTTCTCATTTAAAACAAACCAGAAACCAATGGAAAAGTAGCTTTTAAATAATAAAAGTAAAAGCTATAATTTAGAATTCTTTAACCCCCCAAAAAGTGAAATAATGACTTTTTCAGAAATACAGCCTGATATGATTCATTGCCAGCAAATCTGCACTAAAGTTTAAAGGATGTCTGTCTGGCCATAGAAAAATGATACTAAATAGAGAGAAATCTAGATATACAAAAAGAGTAAATATGCAGGCTAAAACAGATGATTATTTAAATATCTTTCAATATAACTGACCATATCAAAACCAGCAAGAGTATAGTGTAGATTTTATAATACATGAATGAAGCAGCCTTCACCTTAAGAAACCAGAAAAGGAAGAGCACATTGATATTAAGGTAAGCAAAAGGAAGGGAATCATTAAAAAAAGGAAATTGATGAAATAGAAAAAATAAAGAAAATAAATGAAATGACTTATTTCTTTAAGGGAAAAAAGTCAATGAAATTGATAACTCTCTAGGCAGGCTGATCAAGAATGAATGAATGAATCAATCAATCAATCAATCAATCAATGCGAGAGACAAATTACCAACATCAGGAATGAGAGCAATGATATTACTGGATAATATGTGAATATAATTAACAACAATCTTTTCCTAATAAAATCCACAAATTAGATGAAATGGAAGAGACACGAATGAGAGACATGAAAGGATAGAGCTCACTCAAGAAGGACTACCTGGCAAAACTCTAAATGTATTTTTAAAAATTTAATTGGTAGTTAAAGCCTTCCCAACAAAGAAAGTCACAAGTCCAAACACATTCAATGTTGAATTTTACCACAAATTTAAGAAAGAGATAATATTGATTCCACACAAGTGCTTTCAGAAAATTAGAGGAAGGACTACTTTCCAATTATTTACAAGGCCAGCAGCACCACAGCACCAAATCAAGTAAGACTGCAAGAACAGAACAAAACACTACAGACTAATACCCTCAAGAACACAGGTATAAGAATTCTTAACACAACTTTAACAAATAAAACCCAACAACATATCAAATAATACAAAATGACCCAGTGGAAGTAACTTCTGAGTAGCAATGTTTAACTAAAACATTCAAAAATCAATCCATGTAATTCAATTCTATTTGCAAATAAATCTCCACTGAAATAATTTTACTACTTTATGTTTAATAATTGAAAGTTTATTACAGTCCTATGAAGACATATACTAACATACCTTAATATAACATATTCCTCATGACTAATGCAGTAATTTTAAGCAGAGTGGAAATTAGGTTCTACCGGTCTTGACCATCACAGTTATTTTCCACATTTTATTATTTTGAGAGAGTGAAATATTTTAAATTTATCACACAAATTCTGATTTGGCATTCAGAACATATTACTAGTATGTTCCCAAAAGGAAATCCTATTTAGAAAGTTAATTTCTAACTATTAAATATTCATGAGCATTCTAAAGTAACTGTAATTTGCTTAAAAATAAAATTAGATAACCAAGAAATAAAGGGCATGAAACAATTAACATCACAATTATATCAATTTTAATTCTATTTAATAAGCTCCATAGATGATCCCTTTTGTCTCCTTCAATCATAATTTGAATGAACCAAGTAAAATCTGATTAACATTGCTGTATAAATCTTCTATTAGAAAATAAAATACCTCCAGCATTCTTAATGTCAAAATTTTAAAAAACTGTATAGAAATATTTCTGCATTTTCTGACTGTATTAGCATCTAAATCAATCACTATACAATGAAGAAATAAGTTTGTCAAATTAATTTCCAATACTATTTACTGAGTAGTAATTTGTACTAATATTTCTTAAAGTTAAGCAATTTCCTTAATTTAGATGTTAAATCAACTTTATAAATAAGGAGAAAGAATTTCTCCAGTAAACATGATTTTTAAACATTTCACAGTCCTCCCACAAATCACAAAGAAATCAATAGAAATAAAACATTCAAAATTTCTAGTCACAGATCACAGTCATTTATTAACATAAAAGAAGAAGGAATTATCTATAAATTTAAAAAAAATTTTAAACACAATGGCCTAGTGCAGGACTTGGTATTTATGAGGTATTCAATAAACTAATCTGAATTCAATCTAATCTAACAAGCAGTCATAAAAGAATAAATAAGTGAACAAATTTCAATATTACAAAACATAGGCTTTTCTTTCATAACAGCGTAAGTTAAGAACACCAACCTTGACCATTTCAAGATACAAAGAACATCCTAAGTATTTATTCCTAGCAATAAATCTGAAGTCTTTAGCAGGCTATCATTAAACACAATAAAAATGAAACATACAACATATACATATATGCCATAGATAAAGATATCAACAATAAGATGTGGTGGATCTTAAAGAATTGTTATGTACTGATAACCCTAAATTTTTAATAAAAGTTTAAATTACGTTCTATATATAATAAAGCAAAAATGAGATCACTAAACACAGCACAAAATTTTAAGTAGGGTTGTAAAAGAAGGGTATCCATTTAGCCTTCAGTTAAAGTACACGATAAATCAGAAAACCCAAATATTCGAGTTATTTCAAGTTTGCTCAATTTTTTTAGAATATAATTTCATTAAAAATTACTACATTATTTGGTTGACTCCATATTATTTGTATGACTGTTTATTATGGAGACAGTCATCACAAACATTCATATATCCTTTTTAGTAATATCAAGGGTCCATACATATTTTCATATTGTTCAAGAAAAATCTATATCATCACTTTGAAAGAAATTGCATTGTTTTTGTAATGAAGATACTCAGTGGTCACTAGATTTAATACTATTAACACTTACCTGTATTTTAATGGGCCATGAAAAGTTGCTGACGTACACATAGAATGTAATGTTAGGATTGCTTCTAAAGTTAAATTTTTCATAGGAAAAACTATCTCTGTATTCCTTTATATTAGTCTTGGAAACTATAGGGGTCTCCTCCCCAGATATTGTTCCAGCTAAAATGTAAATAATAACAACATTTAAATAATTCATATTTGGAAATAGGGATCTTTATGAACTTAAAAATATACTCACTTATTTTTGTCAGTTAACAATAATCGCACCTCAGATAACCTCATTGGCTATGATACTGCCACTGCACTAAGCTCACTTATTTTTTAACTGTACTTATAACAGCATAAACATCAAAATAAAATCATGTTTACAATTTAGAATAAAAAATAATATTTGTCATTAATATAATAAAATAGATTTAGTATAAAAATTATTTTTTAAAATGATAGCACTGATTAAGTGATATATACTAGGCACTGGCTTAGAAACCTTACATTCTTTTCTAACAATAATTTTATTCCAGAGATATGCCATCACTGTTTTTCAAATTGAAACTTAAGCCTCAGAAAGGTTAAAGCACTTGCCTCAAGTTAACTACTGAATGGTAAATTCCTCTTTGGAACTCAGGTATACATGGCTGCAGGCACTGAAGTTTTTCCTCTACTTACTACTCCCCAGAGCCTTTCAAAATCAATCAGGCCATATTTCCAATGTCTTAATTGAATTTAAAAAATGGAAAAGAAATCAATTTATTTGTATTACCACAAACTGAACCATCACTACTTTGAATAAAATGGGAGAAGGCTATAATTTAAAACATGAGCTAAATGCTCAATTTGTTAACCAAATATCGGGTACTCAATAAATATTTACTAAAATTAACTAAAAAAAGTATTAGCAACTATCTTACCAAGAACCCCCCCATTAACAGACAGTAAAAATAATTACAATTAGTGTACTGAGCACTGAATTAATTTCTAACTGATCATCATTCCGAAATTGTCTTGGATGCTTTTGAAAAATGTAGATTTCCTGACTCCACCTCCCTACCTGATAAATAAATATTTCTGACATTTGGTTCCAGGGACCTGAAAGCTACAAGTGATTTTTTACATACTAAAATCAGGATTCTAAAGTGATTACAGAGGCTTTACATATTTTTGTTGACAAATTTTAAAACTCTTGTAGAGTCAGTTCATTACATAGATGTAAATTTCAAATTAACAGTTCAAGTTATGAATTATTAATTAATGAAACTCAAAGTGCCGGGATTTTACTATATGTCTGCAGTATTTTAACAAATATATATTTGTCTGAGTTTCTCATTTTTTTCATATGTAATATAGGTTTTTGGAATGCCAAAAATTTCAACATTCTTGAATTCTATGTTTCCCTGATCCTACATATTAAATAGCATAATGACTTTGTTTGCAGAAATCAAATATGGAATACTTTCTTCAAAAAAAAGTGTCCAGTACTTTTATGCAACAGTATATCTTTGATTTAGAAAACAAAAAGCAAAGAATTTCCTAGATGTAAATATAAAAAAAGTAAGCATACTTTTTCATAATCCAGCATACAGATTTGTACTACTTCTTATTTATATTTTTTACAAGTCAACAATTTCAACTTATAAACCTTATTATGAAAGACATATTAAGTGTAAATTTGGTTATTTTTTTAACCCTGTCTCAGCACCAAAGCTGACAAGGGTGAAGAGAGTATATTTCTAAGTTTGAAAGTAACAGGTAAGTTGTTAATTTATCAGCATTCATTGTTTTGTATCAATACAAGGTTAATAATTTATGGTTCCAATAGTGAATCAAATAATTGAAATCTGTCTCTTTAGATTAAAGAAGTAATCTATCTTAATTAAAATCATAGCAATTCATAACATTGCCATTTTAAAAAATTAAGTAGTGCACAGTACTTGTTATCTATCTAAATTTAATTGAGTAAGGGAGAAATTTAATGAAGTAATGAAGCTTTATTTATAATGCTACTTATTATTTTTACTTGAAATAGCACATTGATTGTGTATATGATATTTTTAAACTTTCAATTATTTAAATAGGTAGTAAAAGGTCATGTTAGAATACCTTCTATATAGAAACAAATGTGAAAGGCAAATCACAACAAAATTCTCTTACCTGTTGAACCAACTGACCATGTAATGTTGAGATTGAAGTTGTTTGATGCATTAATCGAAATATCCAAATTTTTGTTTGACTACCAAGAAAGAAAATATTAAGATTAAGAAAAACCAAATTATACTAGATACATATATTTAGTGTTCTAATTATGTCTATGCTATATTTCTCAAACTCCATAGATTATATAAATAATCAAGTGAATAAGTGTAGATGCCAATTAGATTCTTTCAATAAAAAAATTATATATATAGGTGATAGATTCAAAGGTAGATTTAAAGTTCCCATTTACCTGCTCTACTAAAATTGAGCTTCTGTCTGTATACCAGAGGCTGCTATAATTCAATAACTGTATCTTAATTTTCTTTCCTTGTCTGTAGTTAATATTTAAATAATACAGGTTTACAATAGTCCAGTAATTTTACAGCAATATAAAACTGCTTTGTTGAAAAACTTCTTGTTAGGTGCATATTGTATTACAATAAATATTTTTTCTAGTTAAAAAGTACCTAAAATATGTAAACTAAAACTTTCAGGTAAAAATGATAAACCTACTTGGGAAAAAAGAAGAGATCACATAATTTAAACATCTGTAAGAGGACCTTTGAAGAATTTATGTCAGTTGACCTGTTTCGGGTCATTCATTAGTACAATACAAACCCTTTCCATTTAATTTCAAGGGGACAAATGTCTAAACGCTGTAAGTAAAATATTGTTATTATCTTACTCCAAGAAATGAGAAAGAGAAAGTACATACGATTATATGAGCTATTTAGCCCTGCAGTTATGATAATAGGTTTAGCTTCAAATATCAAGTATGCTGTGCTGCGTTTTAAACATACAAAGACAGTACAACAAGTTGCACTGCTAGATGAGGCCTGGCTACTAATAAATAAATAAATAAAATTCCTCAGTATTACTGTTTTTTCTAAATAAGATAAAACAGGTAAACCAATAGAAAAAACATCTCTATTTTTTTTAAGTGGCTCTTAGAGAAAATAAGTGTAAGTAATTAAGCTCCCCATATCTGATGTAACACTTTGAAGGGGAAATTGACGAAGGATGTGGTCCTCCCTTGATGGGAAGGAGGAGAAAGAAGGAGTCCCGTAAAAGGCAAAGGCTGCTGGATGATGTGTGATAGTCATCCCATTTAAAAGATACGCTAAGAGCCAGTATTAATGATTGCCATGGAGTGATAGCTACGCCTCTATGAGGAATTATTAATAATGTTCCATAACTATAAGAAGACATTCTCTTCACAGTTTCCAGGAAGAAAATATAGATTCAAGAAGAATCATCATCCAAAAGAACATGCAAAATTAAATGTATTATAATGAGGTTGAATGATTATCATACACATTTTTTCAGGGTAGTGCTCATTAGTACTGCAGAGATAGCACCTGAGAATTCAAAATAATCAAATAAAAATAAGCCTGGAAGTTTAAATATACACATATATAGTATTTCAGAAGGATACTTTATTATCCATTAGTCATACTTATAAATGGCCATGAATGAAAGAAAGAAGTTAACTTACTGAATTTTATTGATAAGCTGTTACAATACCTTCCACAATATGCATCATAAATTGGTCAAACTTGAGGCCTTGCTACTTCTTTGATAATATGAGTAAAAACATTTGACACTAGTTCAAGATAATGTCACTACTACTGAGTCTAGTAATAAATGCAAAATGCTTTTATGTAAGCATGCTGATAGATCTGTTCAATAGATTATGTTGTTTAGGTGTGGTAAGCAACTTCTATTTCTGTCTCCACACACACACACACACACACACACGCACGCACGCACGCACAAGAGCATTCTGGAAAATATTCACCCACGTAATATAAAAAATAGAGGCATTTATGGCTGGATTCTTTCTGAACAGCCCTTGTATATGTAATGTTGTATTAAGGAAAACCCAGAAATGAGAAGAAACACTTCTGGTCACAAATAATGATTTATGTCATCCTAATGAATTAACCAGACCTGAACACCAATTACTGCTTCATTTTCATTAAATCATGTTCATGAGGCAATGAAATGAATTAATGAACAGTAGGCATTGCTTAGTCAGATGACCTTGAGCTCAAATCTTAGCTCTTTAACATGTGTGCTGACTGATTTAGGGAAAGCTACCTGTCCTTCCTCAAACTCAGTGTCTCTGTCTCTAAAAGGGAGATATGAGGGCCACTCTAAAGAATTTCTCGTGAACATTAAAGCCAACTTCTTGACACACAGCATGGTTTCAGGCCATAGTGCTGATGATGGTAGTTAGGTCTGGTGACACAGGGTATCTACTTTGCTTCCCTTTCTTCATCTTCATCTTCATCTTCACCAGGGTTCTCAGAAAGACGGCTTGCTTGCCAATATCTAAGAAGGGGCTAGATTTTTTTTATTATTAATGAAGTGGATCAACAATAGTTGTTTCTTTATAAAAACAAAACAGGGAACTTCCTTTTTAAAGAAAGTTTAAATCATTAATTTTATCTTGAAGTTATATTTTCATTATGTGTGCCTCATTTTCAGTTGAATTATGAGAATAACTGCTATTATTGCTAAAAATGTCATAAAAATTTCCAATTAATATAGAAAATTATAAAATTCTTCTTGAATTTTAAGTTCATCCTCTATTAATTCCAAGCTTAGACATTACCAAAATATATGGTACCATAGCTAAAGTTCTATAAAATGCATATAAAGTGAAAAAAGAAAATACCATACTGAAAGAAGTAATACTGTGATTACTACAGTAAATGAAAAATTAGTCATTTAGAACATTATTGGTTAGATGTGAATAAATTAGGCAAGATGATGTTATATAGGAAACTACTCCAGAAATCATTCACATGAAAGCCCTAGCTAGAAGTGATATACAGTAGATTAGGATTAAATCTATTGTCAAAATGAATGAAATCCATAAAAAATTAAGGTATCAATTTTTTATTATTCATTTTTGTAGGATAAGTAAAAAGCCCTGACCAATAATTCATATTAATTTCAGAATCTTTTCCATGTTGAATAACACTTTAACTATAAATGATAAATAATTATAAAGTATACACAATAATGGTATAAGAATTCTTCATGGCACCCCTCAGGATAGTTTAGCATCCTACACTTTCAAAGAACATGTGTCTGGGCTCTTGGCTTCAATTGGATGAGACAGCAGTAAAACTGAAAGCTGTGACATTGGGAAGCACTTAAGTACAGCTGGGAATTGAAGAAGAAGAGGATAGTCAAGAGAGAAGCAAACTAGAATTATGTTGGCTAATCTGGACCTGGGTGTGTGACACTATGGATAATACTGGAGAGGAATATTATTCACACTCATATTTTGAGCCAGTTAACCCACTTATATTAAATTTCTTATATCCTCAAAGAACTCTGCAAGTGTGTATTACTATTAAACATTCAAGAAGCCAATGGTAAAGAAGGGAATTCTGACACATGGTACACAACATCGATCAACTATGGAAACATCAGGCTAAGTGAAATCAGCCAGACACAAAAAGATAAATATTGTATGATTACACATGTGAGGTATCTAGAATACACAAACTCACAGAAACAGAAAGTAGAATAAGGATTACCAGGGCCTGGATGGGGGAGAGGAATGGGAAGTTACAGCTTAATGGATTTATAGTTCCGTTGGGAACGATAAAAAATTTTGATGATAGATAGTAGTGATAGCTGCAAAAAATTGCAAACGTACTTAATGCCACTGAATTTTATACCTAAAATGGTTAGAATGATAAATTTTATTTTATGTCTATATTATCACATTAAAAAAGAAGTCACTAGTGATTATAGTGCACTTATGTAAACTTTTGGATCATACTCTTAAAAGCTTGTTGAAGAAAGATCTCACATTAAGTATTATAACCACACTAAACAAAAAAAAAGAGTAATTCTAATATGTCATAATTTATCTTCATTTTGAAAGAGTTATTTTCAGTTTCAAAAGAATTAAAATTCTATCCAGATTAACTCTAAGGTTGGTATTTCCATTCCCTAGATTTTTTAACTTTATAAAGTCTCAAATAGATAGTAATATGTGTTTGTTATTTTTAAACCAACCTAGAGCTTTTCTGTGGATTTATGGTTTGGTCTTATATTTTTTTACAAATTTTTTTACAGATAGTTTTACAATTATCTTTCATACATTTAAACTTCATAAACTTGTAAAATTATATCACAGATGATATAAGTTGCTTAAAGAAGCTAGCATTCCATTACACTAAATGAGATAAGACAAATACTGCATGATCTCATTTTTACGTGGACTCTAAAAAAGGCTGAACTTCTAAAACCAGAGAGTAGAATAGTGGTTACCAGGGGCTGAGTGGGTGGAGGAATTGGGGAGACATTGTTTAATGGCACACATTAGACAAGGAGGTCCTAGAGATCTAATGTTCAGCATAATGATTATAGACAATAATATTGTATTATAAACTTCAAAGTTGCTAAGAAACTAGCTTTTAATTATTCCCACCACACAAAGGAAATGATAATTAACAGGCTAGAAGTGTTAGCAATATGCTAAGGTGGTAATCATATTGTAATAAATGTATCAAATCAACATGTGCAACACTTTAAGTTTGCACAATATTGTATCTCAATTAAAATAATTAAGAAAAAACAAGCCAGCATTCATATAACTCAAATTTAGAAAACGACAATGAAAACCTACTATTATGCAATGGTATATTAAAAAAAAATATATATGTAGTATAGCATGTTTCAAATTTAAGGGTATTATTTTCAAATAAGACTATTCCCAGTTTGTGAGCATAATTATAAACACAAACTATTGTAAGCCTGAAAAATTAATAGAAATGACATATAATTTAAATTATAGGACTGTTTGCAATATTTGAAATATCAAACTCACAAATTCTCTGAATCACAAGGATACCGAAGTTATATGAAAAGAAAAAAATTAACAGGATAAATCTTTTACCAAATTCTTACAGTGTGATAATTCTAAGAGGTTCAATTACAATGAAATATGATGAAAAAGTTGTATCCCTTGATATTTTATAAAAGTTAAATTATCTTCTCACCTGTTCTGGGTTTGCTATGAAGTTTATGGCAGTATGGTGGCGATCATCTTCCTGTAATAAGCTGAAGGTAAACTGATAGTCGATCAAAAGACTATCTGTGGGAAGAAAAACAAAACGATCCTGATGTGTATTTTTAAAAACTGTTTGATAAACCAAGGTTAGGTGAAAGCATACTGCATATCAGTACTGAAAATGATTATCATTAATTATTAGTACCTATTTAAGACTAGCAAAATATAAATCTTGGTCATTAGGCAACAGATAGCAAAATATAGATATGTAAAGAAGTGCTAATTCTTTAGAAATTGTATTTATTGTTCTGTTGTCATTAAGAAAGTTTTATAAGTACTGTAGACATTCTGGAATCTACACAAAAGTAAGAAAATAAAAGTCATCCATAATCTTTCAACTAGAGAAAAGTACAGAACACATTTTGGTGCATTTTATTCCAGTTAAAATTTTGTTAAATAGAAAGACAGGTAGACATTTTGATATCCTACTTTCATAACTTCAAAATTCTTTGAAAAAAATGAATGTTAATAGCTAAATAATATTTCATCATATGCTATAATGAATTTACTTGTTCCTTTGTTATTGTGGTAAATTTTACTTTTAGTGATTTTAAAGTAAGTCTGTGCTAAACACCATTCTACAGACGTGACTCTCACTAACAAATGATGAAAAGAATACAGGGGTAAACAATTTTTAATTTTGCCCATGTATAATGCTGAAACCAAGGTGAATTATTTGAATATTATAGGTCATCAGTAGCCTCCCATGTTATACAAAAGTTGAGTATTATTCATAATGTTAAACTGCTACCTTTATAAAAATATTTTAAATTATTTTATTTTTTTAATTGTTAGATTTATTGGGGTGACATTGGTTAACAAGAATGACAGAGGTTCCAGGTGTACAATTCTACAGTGCATTGTCTATGTGTTGTATTATATGTTTACCACTCAGTGTCAGATCTCAAATTATTTTAAATAGAAGACTTTCATTTCTTGGATACATACCTTTCAGATTATGCCCTCAGCAATTAAACTCTATTAAAATAAAAGGTAAAGATAGCAATAATATCACTGGACTTACTGTTAAAATGATCAAGACTGCATTCTTTATGTCGCTTACTATATATTTTACAGAATCCACCCCATGCATTTCTAGGGTAACTAAGTGTAAGGTGACACTGGTCTTTCTGAGAACTTACAGGCACCCTTACACATGACAACAGTCATATTTCCTACTTTATCTGACTGCCAGAAAATGCAGAGGCAAATTCAATGGGCCAGTGTTGTTCTAGGCACTGGAGATAAAACAAAAAAAATAAAATTTTCTGTCCTCATGAAAATTTTAATCTATTAGAGGGACATCAAAAATTAATAAATATTTTAATTATATAGTATAACAGATGACAATAAGTGTTTTGGATAATAATGAACTGGTGAAAAAAGAGAGAAATTGCTATTGGGATATAAGTGTGCTTGCAATTTTGAGGGAAAAAAAAACATATTTAAGGATCAAAGAGAGTAAGCTATGGGGTTTAGTTGAGAAAATGTAACCCAGGACGAGGAAACAAGCACAAAACCTCACAGAAAGAACAAGCCTTAACTATGGTTTTTGTAAAGAGGCTGTGGTGAGAATGCAGGCCGAGGATGGGGAGAATGGCAGCTATGGAGGTGACAAGAAGAGGTCAGATGCACGGAATGTGAGGAAGTTACAACAAACAAGATCCGCTGAATAAATGACTGTAGCATTTGAAAGAAAAAAATAATAAAGCTTTTTGACCCAAGGCCAAGCATAATGTCAGCATTAGCTGAGATGGGTAAGAATAGGTTTTATCTGTTGGGAGTTGGGAAATAATTAGGAGCTTAGTTTTGAAGATGTAAAATTTGAGTTACTTATTGAATACGCAAGTGATATGTTAAGTAGAGGTCCAGAGCATGGACATTAGACAACAATATGCAAATTATTTTACATGGGCTTTAAAGTGCTGAAGCCGGGAAATCACCAGCTGTAGACAGAGAAGAGGTCCAAGAGATGAGCCCTGAGACCAACTATGTTAGATAATCAGATGTCAGGAGGAACCCACAGAGGAGACTGAGAGGTCAAGCTATGAGACAAGGATAAAACCAGAATTTGGAATCACACGGCCAAGTAAACACCGTGTTTACAAGACAGTAGTGATCGCCAGTCTGCTGCAGCTAACCAGGGTTCGAGTGTAGGGCTGCAATACTGAGGAAAGATAACATTTACTCAGAATGAAGGGGAAATGCCACTAAAAAAGCAAAGGCTCCAAAACTATTTTCAAGAATCTGGCTGCATAATTATCTTTACTTTTTTTCTAGCTTAAAACTAAACATTAAGAAGTCAGGAGTAGATAATCTTTAGGAGGTAGAGTCTGGGTGACCTGGGACAGCTGAACCGCTCTGGGTAAAGGGGCAGTGCCCCAGGCCAGTGGACACTCTTCTGCCCTTTAGGATTCTCCTCCTCTGACACAATCATGTCCCTCCAAATTTCTGTTGAGGCATTCATGCATGATTTCTCTATTCTTATTTGTTACATTTGGAAGTACAAGATCAGCACAACATATATTATGTACGGTAATGATCAATCTTAGTGTCAGCAGGGTTACAGAACTGAGCCTGGCCTGGAACTAAACTAGTGCGAGTATGTATTCAATTCAAGTGACTTAAGAGTACCCCTCAGCGAATGTGAATTATCATAAATTGAAGAGTTTAGACTTCTACACAAAACATTTCCTTTTAAAGTCATTTAGAATTAAAGTCTTCCAAAAGCCAACTACATATATTTCCCTCTTAACCAGATGAAACATTTCTCTCCCCAATTTAAATATTATGTTGGTATATTTTTAGGGGATGTTGCAGATGAATATTAATTACCTGGCACTAAAAGCATGTGCCTTAATCTTGAAATTTACTCTGAACTTCCCAACTAAGTAGGGTACAGGACATAAAACATTAAAATTTAAAATATGTCTCAGTTTATGCAAATGCACATATTTTGAAAATAAGTTTTGTACTGCTTTAATGAACCACTTAATTACGGTATAAAAAAAGGAACTCATGTTTGACTTTAAATCAACTCAATTTACCGCATTATCAATAAACACAGCAAAATGACAAAGTAGCAGAAGGAGTAACTGTGATCAAAAGAAGTGAGAGAGCTTCTTTTTAAATTGGGAGAGATAGCATTTTTTTGATTGGCATAAATAAATATTTAGCAGAAAAAGAAGAGTTGATGAGACATTAAATTGCATTACTGTGCATGTGGCTAAGAGAAGACTGTCTCATAAAATGAAGGCATTCAATAAATGCTTTCACTTTCCTAATTCACCAAATTGGCTCTGAATGAATTCTAAAAGATGTCGAAAGTCAAACAGGTTCTCACATGTGTATTTATATAGTTAGATATTTGTTCATAAATATATTAGTATAAGGTCAGATATTTAGAAAAAGATGCAAATAGATTTAACAACATTAAGAATCCAAATGTTTTAAACAAAGGCATATGTGGAAATACATGTATTTGTCAATATAGGTCTTTGTTTAGTAAATGATAAAACTTATGTGAATAAAAGTTTAAGTATATACACAGTCTCAGTATGTCATAATAATACTCTAACTCTGCACTTAGTTGTCCATAGGTTCCTGGAAACTGCAGCTTTAAGTGAAAGGAGGTGTAACAAAACCAATTTTACCTAGTCTTGTTAATATATGCAAGAGTCAAGTCCCCACGGCATATTTCTGGTCACAAAAGCATCACCAAACTTCCAAATAAAGAGCTAAAACACTTCTAATATTAAACATTAAAATAAATGTGAACTATACATACTTAAAACAGATTAATAAAAACAAGTAAGGTCATTATTTTCCTACCCTCATATACATTTCTGGGTCTCCGGTGCCCAGAGCCTGTGCTGGCAGCTCAGAGCACAAGGCGGGACCCACCCTGGACAAGCCACCCTTCCACTGCGGGGCACACGCACACGCACACGCACACCCACCCTCACTCCCACTGGAACAATGGACACCAGTTCACCTCATGGGCTCATGTGTGAGATATGGGACGAACCCGCAAGACCCAGAGAAAACCCATGCCAACATGAAGAGACCGTGTCAACCCCACACAGACGGTGTCCCCCACCAGAAACCATTTTTTCCTCAACATTATAATAAAAAAATGTTAAACAAAAGACGTTATTCTAAGACCTGTTGTATTTAACATGTAGCTCCAGGAATATGCCTCAGAAAATACACTAAAATGATCTCTTTCCTGCTTGATTGCCCTCACCATGCTGTTTGGCACATTGCAAGCAGACTGATTATTTTTAAATTAAAATGTAATATTTTACTGTCTTCTTAACACTTTTCAATGGCTTCCCGTTTTTCTTACAATAAAGACCAAAATTCTTACATGTCTGTAAGTCCTGCAGAGCTCACACCCCTCATCTCCTACCACTCTCCACCTAGTTCTATGTGTTTCATAGTAGTGTCTCACCTGCCATGTTCTTTCTAACCACGGACCTGGTGCATACTGCCCCAGTGATTCTACTTCTCCCCATCATCACACCATCACCACTCTATCAGGGAGTCATCTTTCACATCAAAGCTCCATCACACTCCTGCCACACCCACTCCTACTCCTGATACCACAATTAGGTCAGGCTCTTTCGCATAATTAATAACTCTCATTCAGAGTTCTCATGAAAATCACATCTAGGTGACTGTATTACGAGTTTAATACCTATTTTTCTCTACTATTAAAAGTTTATAAGCTTCAACATAGCAGAACCTGTTTTATTCATCACAGAGTCCCAAGAGTCCAACACAACAGTCAATAAATATATGTTGAATAAGTAAACAGAAGGGGTCAATTCCCACAACCAACACGCTTTCCAAGCTCCAACAGTATAGCTCTTCACTAAGTAAATTAAGAAGAAAACGTATGTCACCCTTGTGAGTATTAAAGGAAACAAAATTAAATTGTTTTCACTTAATAAATATTCAATAAATACTAGTTTTTCTTGCTTGATGAACAGTATTATCAATACTTACAATTATTAATGAAAATTTTCTATTGAGCTTGGAACATTTAGAAGAATTCTGAAGGTAAAATCTTGGAACTTTGCAAGCTGAACGTTTGCTAGATATAATATCACAAAAAAAGCACAGAACCTTTGTTACTATCCATTGTCTGGAAATGGTGATTGTGTGGCCTAGGATATACCGTATTTTGCTGTGTATAATGCACACCCATGTTTCTGGTCCAAACTTTTAGGGAAAAAAATCTTTTGTTTTAATTTTTTTAATTCCAGGTTTTATTTGTTTGTATTTAGGTACTTTCTTTTTGTATTATAAAGCAATGTTAGCATTTATTTTTTAACATTATAAGAAATTTTATGTTAACAAATAATTACAAAACACAAGAGCAGATACAAGGTACAAGAAATTTGATGGGGAGTTCCCTGATGGTGTAGTGGCCTAAGGCTTCGGCGCTGGCGCTGTCAGCGCTGCGGCCTGAGTTCGATTCCCAGCCAGGGAGCTACCCACATACCAAAAAAACTTATATATCTATATACACACCATTATATATATACCATTTATCGTATTCCAGGGTATTATTTTGCATATGAATATCATTATTGATTTCTAGAGGTACACTTTTAACTCATAAGCATAAAAAAAGAATTAAAAACATTTATAGATAAGAAATTCATACTACCCATATATAAAGTGCATCCTTATTTTTCCCTCACAAATTTGGGCAAAAAGTGCACATTATACATGGCAAAACACAGTACTCTTCAAACTCATTGAGTCCTGGTTTTTTGTTCTATGAATAAAAGAGAATGAACTCTGATCACCAATGCCTGCACATCAATGATTCTAATTAGGAGTTTTCACAAGAAGGCTTCCTGGAAAAATTCCTCCATAAATGCCTCCCATTTTTCACATTGTATGGCTGGATACTTTCTGGACAGCCCTCATATACTACGTCATCACCTCCTCAGAAGCTACCTTCCTCTGCTTCATAGTTATCTCCAAGTGGCTAAACTTCCCGTTATTCTGCAGTGGCATATGGGAATCTGCTTAGATACTACTTGAAGCAAATATTTTATAGGCTAAATAAAAAAACCAAAGCTTGAAACTCATTTTTGTCTAAATGAATGGCTGATGCTTAAAGTTTTTCAATGACAAATTGTATTACTTCATAAAAATAAATTAAAAAATAAATGTAAAGCAACTTTTACTTGATAACTTATAACTTAATCTTCCAATATTTTTGGTCAAACATCCCATCAATATACATACTTGCCCATACAGCCACAATACATGTATATTCACTCGGCTTTTGGTTTTAAACTCACATTTGAAAAACTACTAAGACGATTTATAGGATACAACCACTGCTATATAATTTTCAATTAAGTTAACACCATACTGCACTAGGCTGCTTTAAGTTATAGTGAATATCTGCATTTTAAATTTAACTCTAATCTTTAAAATCAGAAGTTTCCATTAACACTGTTATAAGAACTATTGACCTTTCTTTTTCAATACCATGTTTTCCAAATGCTATTAAGCTATAAAGGTCTCATAACAAATGATAAGACTGCCATCTAGTGCTTTATGACTATTCCTTTAACATTTTAAAAAGAGAGTGCACTAAATAATCTAGAAGTGAGCTGTCCAATATGGTAGTCACTACCACATGTGGCTATTTGAAATGTAACTGAAAAATGACTGATTGGAATTGAGATTGTTTGAAGTATAAAATATACAAACCGTATTTCAAACACTTAATTTGAAAAAAACTTTTAAAAAGATACCTTGATGATTATTATACTGTTACATGTTAAAATAACATATTTCAGATATGTAGACATAAAAATATTATTGAAATTAATTTCCCCTGTTTCATTTTACTTTTTTATGTAAGTAGTAGAAAATTTTAAATTACATATGTAGCTCACATTACATTTATACTGGATTGCACTGATCTAGAAAATTTACTTTAGTCTTAAACATGAAAGGCTTTTAAATATTAGTATAGTTCTTATTTCTAAAACATGAAATATAATTTATATATGTGCATAATTGTAACTACTTACTCCTGTGGGACACAATAAAAGCTAAAGGTTCAAGATGAAACAAAGCAGAATTTCTAATTTTAAAAAATCAGTAAAATTATATCTCCATAACATACAGGATGTTTGAAAGAAAAGCAAAATAAATATGAAAAAGATAGTAAAGATAATTTAAAAGACTTAGAAAATAGACAATTTCAGTATCAGTAAGGATAATAATTGCAAATGGATTAAAACAGGGTAAATATACATGAGTTCATACATTTCTAATACAAAAACAAATAAACCTAGTGTTCACTCTTGAAAGATAATGAACAATTTCTTACTTTGAAAACTGGTAAATAAAATAAAAATGATAGCATTTACA